>JANHFO010003199.1:38304-48763 GCA_032468095.1 Pareas carinatus
GCTAAACAAAACTCTTTGCTACCACAGAATCACAATAGTTGAATGATAGTTTGCATTTTGGTTAGCTATTGGGAGAACACTGATTGGTTCTCAGCATGTGCTCAGTTTTCTGTGATTCCCTGAACAGAAAATGATTGGTAGATATACCTGTACTGGTCTACAACTGTAATAACAATTAAATTGAAATAGCTTTGAAGGAATAGAGGAATGGAAAAGTTGTCTGATGGAAGTGTCCTGAATGTCTTTGTTTCACAAATGATTTGCAGATCCACTGCTCTAGTTAAAAACCTCAAGGGACTCCCTGGCAGTTCAATCAAGCTCTGTAATGAGACGAGGAAACAGATTATATTTCACTATCTTCTGAGTATAAAATGCTACATGCTGCTTGCAAAGTGAATAATGTCAAATAACTAGAAACCCATTAATCATTTCATTGAAGAAAGCATTTTAACTTCAAAGCGGATAAAAACTCAAATGTTTAAATGAACTTGTTTTATTAGTTCCATTTTCCCTTGCTACAATCTATATTTATATCACTATATTGCTGTAGACATACATGTAACTAAGTCAAGCCCAACTCATCTCACAAGGTTGCTGTTTTTATGGCAAGAAATAGGGGAAGGAAAATAGGTTTGATATATTTTCTGCCTTCAGTTATTTGCAAAAATAATAAAGGCAGAATGCAAAGAAATAAATACAGTTACAAAACCAGCCTAGAATCTAGCATAGGAATTATATAAATACAACTACCATAGCTAATATGACAACAGTACACCAAGAATAATAAAAGGGTAGTATAAAAACCAACTAAAGTCACTAATCATTAATAAGTGTTAAGGATGCGAGAAAAAAAAGACTTACCTGACAATGGAAAAATATAAAGCAGTGTTGGAGAAAATTCTCTAGAGAGAATATTTCATAATTGGGCTTTACATAAAGCCTATATTCAAGCAGTCTACTTTCAGCATATCACTTTTCTCCACAGCGTTACTTTCTTAAAAGTAAAACAATAGTTGACTTGAACTGATAACATGCTATTATAATCACCTAACATCCTGAGTTGTAGCTGATCTAGCAGATCCTTTATAGATATTGGACAGAAGATTGACAGGATCTCAGTCTATTCCATTATTTTAGCAAGAAACTAATGGCACAAACCCAGACAGGGATCCTAGAGACAAGTAGAAATCCTATAGATTCCTTCCCAACCCTTATTCCTGTATGCCAGTCATACACTGGACCAAATATCAAGGGAAATACAGCTGAGAAACACTCATCCCTTTTTCTAGACTGTCTTTGTTATACATCCTATGTCGGGGTTCTCCTCAACCCTCAAATAATGAATGAAGGAAATTTTATTTTGACCTAAGTTGATATTCTGAAATCCTACCCCAAAGAAAACTTAGGGAACCAATCACAATTTCTTTCAATTTAATAAAGAACAGAAAGAGAATAAATGTAATATGTTTAATTTGTCTTCAACAGATTTGAAACAAATGCTATAAGCTATAAATCTATGTTTACAATATTTCCTCAATGAGTCATTATGAAAAGCATATTTAAAGTTCTTTCACATAGGAGTTACATAGCTCTTAATTCAGTATTGAGACCTTAATACCATACCTGGGGAAAGCATTCTTTATGTATGCAAAAAAATACCTTCCACGTTTTTCACTGAGTATGGATAGCTCCTGCCTGCTTTAATTTATTATTTATTTTATTTATACCTTGCATATGGGGAAAAGACTCATAAGACAAGAAGAAGCAGGGTGAATTTCAATGCTGTAGATTGTCAGGCAGGGAAAAGTGAAGAAAGATGAACAGCACTGAAAGAGAGAGGGAGGAGAGGGAAAGAGAGAGGGAGGGGGAAAGAGAGAGGGAGGGAGGGACGGAAGGAGAGAGAGGGACCAGGCTAGAAAAAACCCAAGCTGGAGATGATAAGACCAGATAGGATAAGGTAAAATCTTACTCGACATCAGAATGAAAAATTGATTGATTAGTTGTGCGCCATCAAGTACTTTTAATTCACTTTAACTATAAAGATGCATTTTCTCCATGATGATTTAGGATGATGAGAAGCAGTTTAGTCTAGAAGTCAAAGCACTAGGCTAGAAACTGGGAGACTGAATTCTAGACCTGCCTTAGATATGAAAGTTGGCTGGATGACTTTGGGTCGGTCATTGTCTGTCAATCTAACTCATGTCATGAGGTTGTTGAGGTTGTGGTGGGGAAAATAGATGGAAGAAAGATGATATAGGAGAAGATCTGGCAGAGTCAGGGGAGGAGTGAAAAGAATGATCAGTTTGGAGTTATTACATAACCACAAACAAAGTCCAGCCCGCTCTTGACTGCCATTGAACCTTATCTAGCTGCTGACTGTTAGTTGGGAAGATTTCTGTGCATAAATCAGTTAAATTGAACTTTCACTTGTATGCCTGTTTTTTGCACCTGTCAGAACATTAGATATGTTCACTGTCTTGACTTATTTATAAAAATAATAAAGGTGGGATAAAAAATAATCTATCTTTAACCTGGTTCTTTAGATCCTCCAACCAGTGTACTTATCACCACTATAACTGAGACCATCTACATGGTTACTAGTCATTGTTTTCTCATTTCTTCTACCTTTCTCAGCATCAGAAGGATTTTTAAAATCCATTTTTCTTGCCTCATACAATTCCTGAGAAATCCTGCTCTAATAAAGTAATTGTGAGCATAGGGCAGTGTGAGAATTTTTTCTCTGTTACTTATTATTGTTTATTTTATTTAATCTGGGGAGGTATTCAAACAGATTAGTAAGGTTTTTAAAGATAAAAACAACATAAAGAAGTGGAAATAAGTGTTTAGTGGGTCAAAAAAAGTCAAACTACAATCATGTGGTCAAAGCCCCACTTTTTTGTCATATGCAATACATGTAGAAAAAGATCCTGGAGAAGAGTTCAAAGACTGGGTGAAAAGCACGTCAATGGAAAATAGCAAAGATTATAGCCAAAGGACCACTCTCAGCAGGTTTTCAAATATGCAAAGGAACAACACTTCATTTTCAAATATGCAAGAGAACAACACAAAATTGATAGAACAGACTAGAAAAACACGTACTTGGCTTTAAAATCCAAAGAGTGGAATATAAACTAAAATGTTATCCAGAAGTTGTAATATTAACTATAACCACAAGGGACAGTAGAATGTAAATTAAAATAATCCATAGTTTTGGAGAATTCATCAGATACATAATCAACACCTCAAAAGCAAAAATAATCACAAAACACATAGCGCAAGATTTCTTTCAGAAAGAAATTGGTTGCCAGATCATTCAGTGAGGTTGCTTGGTATGCATTGCCAGACAAAAATATATTAAAACAATTATGGCATGTTATGGCAAGAAATTAAATAAGATTTTGAAAGGTGGAAAATCTTAAAACCTTTCTTATTAGAGTCAATTGCCAATTATCAAAATGAATGGACAACTCAAGATAAATAATCTGTTTCAAACTGCACAAATTCCAATCCCAGAAAAAATACCTTATATGAATAGCAAGAAACTGTAAATTTATATGGAATAGAAAAAAATTAGACTCAAACTTAAAATAGACAGCAAAGAAGTTTTACAAACTAAGACCCCTAGTCTGGGATTGAAAGGCAAATGCTCCCTTCTGTATTCAGAAAAAAACCAGGTGCCTTGCCTCATAAAAAAAACCCTCAAAATTTTACAAGTGTCAAAAAACAGAAGCAGCCTTTTCTTTCAAAATGTTTTACGGAACAAGCTGTTTTCCACAGTTCACAGAGTAGATTAAATTCCTAAATGGTAGAAAGTCAATATTGGAAGAAATCACCCTAGCTAATACACTACTGAATATTTATGGCACAAGGACACAAAGGAAGGTAAAACCCTAAAAGAACACATATTCTGTTGAGAGAAAAATTTCCTGAGGATGGGGTCCAGCACTACTCTCAAAACCTGGAAGACTAAACCTCTGGTTCCGATGACCAACTCACATTGGACCCTAAAAGCATAGGTTATAAGATAAAGTTTCATGAATGTATGGAACTCCATAAACAAAATAATAAATCCAATGATTTCACCATTAGTGAAATCTAAATGACGTTTGTGTTAGAGACAAGTACAGTAAGAAAACAATCATTACATGTAAAAAATATGGTCTATCTAGACCCAATGAGTAGTTTAAAGACACAGCAAAAATTACTCAGTGAAGGCTGGGACATCCAATGTCTACAAATTGCTGGAAGAATAAATTCTGACCTCAATGAAGGACAGACATAAAGAAAAATGACATAATTTGCCAACAACACCCAGTTCATATTACAGAGAGATAAAACAAGCACTGTTCAAAGAACAATGCAAGATACAGTATAGCTTATTCAAGAATAAATACAAAAATAATCATGAAGAGACATAAAAAATCATGAAAAGATAAAAATAAATGGATAATATTGCTGATAAACTAAATCAGCAAATGTTGGATATAAAGGCTCAATTTGATTATCATCAAGAAATGATTGTTAAAAATGAACAAAGAATTCAATATATGGGAAATAAATCCAAAGAAATTGACCAAAAATGGAGACATTAATTCAGGAAAATGTAAGATTAGATCAAACCATTCAAAATCTAGAAAGAGCAGTGGCAACTCTGGAAATAGAAAATGCAGTACATTATCTAAGATTTCAAATTATAATAAAGAAGAAGGAGGATATAACAGAAATAATAATAAATTTACTGGCAGAACCTTTAAAAGTAGACAAAGCAGAAATGCAAGTTGAAAGTGATGAGATATTTTGAATGAATACAAATTGTGCAAGGAGAAACAAACTACTTAGGGAAGTCTATGTAAAATTTATAAAAAAATCAATAAGAGTTGAGATATTGAGAAGAGTCAGAGATAAACCATTGTCATATAAAGACAAGGAAATCATGGTGTTGAAGCAGATTCCTAAGAAAATAAGAGAGAACTGAAGAAAATATCGTTTTCTGATGACTAAATTAATCACTAAAGGAATAAACTTTAGATAGTTAATGCTAGAGGGGATCTTAATTAATTGGAATAATGCAAGATACTACTTGGATTCAGCTGATAATATGGGTGAAGGACTGCAATATCAACAAGAGGATACAGAAGAACAAAAAAGGCAGTTTTCATATGTAGTAGACATGTACTTATGCAAAGAGGTATTGGATTAAAATTCATACTTGGTTAGAAAAAATATTAGGGAAGCATATAGATTTTAAACCTGAATTTATTTTAATTAGGTATAATTTCAGAAAAGCTTTACAAGCAAAATATATATTCAATTGTACATGTAATAACAGTGGTGAGAATTATATTTGCGCAACATTGGAAAAATGAAGAAATACCATTAGAGGAAGAAATAATAAGAAAAATATCAGAATGTGCAGAAATGGATAGACTAATTATGAGATTGAAAGAAAAATAAAGAAATGGAATATTTTCAAACTTCTATTAATGGCTCGAGAAAAGAACAAAGGAGTAGGAATTAAAAATGCATTAGCCAATTTCATACTCAGACAACACATTTGTTGAAAAATGTACTATTTGAATTGTTTTGAATAAAAAAAATATAAAATATGTAAAAATAATAAAAAAAGAAAAATGACAGAATTTGAAATACCTGTGCAGGATCAATATCACCTATTAGGTTGATATACTTAGAAATGATATGGAGACAGAGCAAATAAAGTATGCATGATAAATTGGATGCAAAACATAAAAACACCCAATCTCAATACAATGATGGGAAGAAACTGTAGAACAAATCTATAAATTTCACTCCAAGCTATGGTTTCAGGTAGAACTGATACAAAATGTTTTACAGATGATATACAACTCTATCAATAATTGCCCAAATAGATAATTAATATGATAAATGCTGGAAAAACTATGAGACAGAAGGAATATTCTAGCATATATGGTGGACATGCAAATTCCGTGCCCCAGAATACTGAGAACACACATGCAGCATCATTCAAAGAACCTTAGAGATCAAATATGAAATGAAATCACCAGTTTTTACTATGATAGTATAATTCTAAGGCAAAGATTAAAGGTAGGTGGTTGATCACATAGTTGTCACCACCATTTGACTTTTTTGACTTTGCTATGTCTTGAGAAAAATATGTATAGTTGCATATTCTTTTCATGCTAAAACATGGGAGGGACAAACAGCATTTGTTTTAACTTAAAATGTTTAGAAAATCAGTAAACATTTGATTATTGTGAATAATCAGTTCAAGGTGAAATAATTGAATTCTAGTTATTTTAATGAGTATTGGATTGATTTGCTTCAATTTCTGAATTAATTTGGAGGCAAACTTTTTTATATACCGTATGAAGAATTATCCACATCGATTAGGAAGGATCAGAATTGGATTTAACTTGGAGAGTCAATTTCACTTTGGAGTTTTCATTGAATTGCTTTCAAATTAAATTTGCATATAGGTGGTTCTCAACTTACAACCAGAATTGGGATCAGAACTTCTGTCACTATGTAATGTCATTAAGTGGGACATGTCTGATTTTACGACCTTTTTGCTGTGATTGTCAAGCACAAGGAAACAGAATCATAGGTCAAAGATGCTTAACTGCCAGACTAGCTGCATTTTCTTGGGAACAGAAAGATAAAAGCTTCAGTAGTCTAGCCCTTCTAGCTTCCTCCATGGAGCAATACATAATCCCACACCACCCTGTCTACTCTAGCCAGAGATATCACTACTTGATTGTCAAGCAAATCAGATGGTTGTTAAGTGAATTCAGCATCCTCTATTGACTATGCTTACCAGAAGGCTCTGGGATGATCGCAAATGAAAATTATGCAACTCCCAAGACATTGCAGTCATTGTAAACATAAATAATAAATCAATGACTATAATTGCTGATACTATTCCGGATGTAATCTTGGCAAATCATCTTTCACTAATAGGACATAACTGCCATTAACCTGCAAAAAGAACAAATAAAATATCCTCTGCATGACATAATTCCCAAATAATTCCTTTTTATCTCCCCTTTCCAGTGTCTCTTGCATTCAATTATATGTAAAATCTCCCTCCTGAGTCTCATACTATGGATATCTGATTGGCAAGATGTCAATGAAAGCTGGGTAATTGTTAAGGTGGTGCTAGAATTTATGGAATGTCTGAACCACTTAATTCCTGAAGTATTCTAAGTAGTGTACAAAGAGAAGCAGACACAGCCAATAATTCTTCTGTATTTAAAAGACAACAGCATTAGGAATATGTGACACCTCTTAATAATGTACTAAACCTGTCTGTGAAGGGAGAATTTCATGGGACAGAGAATAAGAACCTGTTGCCCATCTAATAATATTGTACATTAATGCATCAGTCAAAGAGGGGCAGACACACACAAACACACACTGTTATAGCAAGAGCTGAAAAGACTCACTGTTCAATGCTGTACCTAAGGTATATCTTAACTCAACTGAATTTGGAGACAATAAGGTGAAATAAGGTAAAAATAAGGTCACTGTAAAAGAAGTATAATTCAAGAAGGAGCACAACAAACATAGTTTTAAAGTAAAATCTAAAAAGGTAAAATAACTTGGTACTTTGAAGATCAAGCACCAAAGTCTAGAAGATTGTCCTTTGGCCTTTTTGTTCCTTTTAAAGAACTTCAGTAGTTGAGTCATCAGGTTCGTGGTTGCCTTAGCAATTTCACATTTGCTGCTACCCTCCCCTGGCCCTTGTGGCTTAGTCACTACTTCTGCAGATTAGAACCACCCACAAGAGCTCTCTAGCACCTGGAATTCTACCAAACCAGTCAGAAACCAAGACTAATCACTGAGAACCATGATAAATATAGAATTGGAGAAATAGAGTCCATGGTATTTGCAGTGTTAGCATCAAACTGATTTGTTTACTGTAGAATAAAATTCTTTTATTCTTTTAACTCTGAGTAGAGATCATATGACTTCATTTACATCCAGATCTTTACTTCTTAAAGATGCCCAGCCTGCCATTTGTCGGTCAAGGGGGTTGAGGTGGAGATGCCTTCAACTTGAGTGTTGAATCTTGACATCTTGTCTGCTGTTTTCTTGACAGTGGTTTGCCATTCCCTTCTTCCTTGGGATGAGGTTACCCAGCTGACTTTATGCCTAAGGCAGAATTCGAACTCACTGATTCCAGTTTCTAGCTTAGTGTCTTAACCACTGCACCAAACTAGCTCATTTTTTGTGGGTGAGTCTGTAGCATGACTGAAATCATTTCCAATTCTAGAGCATGAATTGGGGAAATTGAAGATCATACCCTTGTGATCTCATATGCAAAAAGCATAGATATATAATGATAATTATCATTTCCCATCAACCTATGATGGAAATTTCCAGGAAAATTGAACATCAATAATCTTGGTAAATGTTGAATATTTAATCATAGAAGCTGGTTGCTTAGACCATTTTTACAGCATTCTCAAACGCATAACAGAAATTAGACTCCATGGAGGATTTTGAGTGGGTGATTGGGCAATTCTTTTTCACCTCGAATAAGTTAAATATCACCTTAAATTGCCAATTCTCCCTTGGATTTTTAATATAGTGGAAACTGCAAAATAGATGAACTTCTGTTGATTGTCAGTATCTCGCATTTTAAAAGCTTTCCTTATATGGCTTTTAAAGCAGTTAACTAAATGATCTTTTGCAAGTTATTAGCAAAAATTTAATCAATCACTCCCTGACCTGCTAATTAAGTTGTGGAATTGGCAATTCTCTGAAAACATAATCAACAGAGAAACTGAGGGTAAAAAAATCAAAGTTCTGTTTGAAATGGAAATGCACATATATTGGATGGAAGGAAGCAAACAAGAAGTATCGCTTGAAAATGAAACTTTAAAACCAACACAGTGAAGTCTCTCCCCCCCACAACAACATTTTCCATTTTTGAAAAAATAAATATGAAGTCAATTCAAAGACTGCCTTAAGGTCTATCTTATAATATTCTCCATAACCATTGTCAAATTGCCTTTTCTAGGTTTTTCCTGTCAAGACCTATTTACAACTAAATCCTATTCACTCGAGAATCATCCATACTACTTGCAGTGGGATTTCGTTCTAAATAAAGTACTTGTAACATTAGGTTTGGAAATAATTTCTTTCGATTCATATTTTGATGAAAATGCTCTTAGACATTTTTGAATCAATTTGCAAACTAAATGCAATTACCCTTTGAAATGTGTATTTCTCTGACATAATAATGCAATTGTGCAACACAAAACACTTACAAAATATGTCTATTACATAAAAGGGCAGTACTTGTGAATTTTAGTCAAAATAACTTGCATAAGAAATACTGACAAAGTGGGAAAACCATGTATAAAATCTGGATATTAATAGAACTGAATGCAAAAATATGTGTAAATCTCTTATACCATCTTATAATTGGGACAAATGGAGTTTGTATTTTGGTGCCTTTGCATTACTGCTGTTGTAATCTGTAGAGTTGCTAAAATTGCCTTAGCCCTTGTTTTTGGTCTCTGCAGCAATCCAGATTTGAAGGACATGGTGTAAGGGGGAACATAGGTGGCCACATATATGCCAAATTTTAGCAACATCTAAAACCAAATGTGTCTTTTCTTACTGCATTAAACCAAGAAAAGGAAAACCTTAAAGCACTGTAACACACTATGAGCAAATGTGTTAACTGTTATGTCCCGACATGTCCAATGTGGGAAAACCTAGTGTATAGATTGAGGGGACCAACCTGGCCAACCGTGATGCCAGGGTATGGGCAGTGCGGGAAAACCTCGGGCACCTATTGAGTGTACTCCAAAGCGCGGGAATGGGGCAAGCTCTTAAGCAAACAAGTGGTGCGGAGCTGCGTCTTTGGCCAGCTGCTCCCATGTTGTAAGGTTGAATAGTTGACCATGTCTCTGGACCCTCACTGCTTCACCCCAATACACAACATTAAGTGCATAAAATGGCTTTCTTACTCTCTGCTGCACATTCAACAAGGGCAAAATGATTTATCTGAGCTATTTTACCTCTGAAGAATGGGCTTTAGATTGATTTTTAGGTAAATGTTTAATCTTACATTATACATACACAACCACTAATCAATAATTCACTAATATAACATCATCTAGACAATTCCCTCACACTACATTAAACTACACAGTTGTCAGGAGTCCAAAGCTGACTCAAAGCCACACACATAGACACAGGCATACCTGAAATTGGGCTTTATCTCTGGAGAGCATTTGTATGAGCACAACTGCTTTGAGATGGTGCATGACCTTATATTCATTCACATTTTGCTATTGCAAATCTACTCTCTACCCAATTGTTTTCAAAGATTGACACAGTACTCTACCACATAGGACTATATGATCT
This sequence comes from Pareas carinatus, assembly GCA_032468095.1. Taxonomy (NCBI): domain Eukaryota; kingdom Metazoa; phylum Chordata; class Lepidosauria; order Squamata; family Pareidae; genus Pareas; species Pareas carinatus. The sequence continues at coordinate 48,685 of JANHFO010003199.1, forward strand.
AGAAATTGCTCTGTGGAGATAGAATTTGAGAAGATAGTGTGAGATATTGATTGTCCTTGAAATAGGAGATAGAGTAATA
>JANHFO010003199.1:62726-73264 GCA_032468095.1 Pareas carinatus
AAGACATCCTCCGAAAATAAGACCTACCTACAGTTTTGCCTCTCACTGAAATATAAGGCATCCCCCGAAAATAAGACCTCCCCGATAGAAAGGCCTCGGACTTCCGATTCTGGGTGACCTCAGTGGAAAAATAAGACATCCCCTGAAAATAAGACCTAGCACATCTTTGAATGTATTTTTTTCAGTTCCAGACTATACTTTCAGAAGGCAAATAAAACTCTGAGATAAGTAACTGAGATACTTCTGAATTCCGAATGTCAAAGAACAAGCAGCTCCCAGAATCCATTACCAAATATTCATTTTAAGGAAAGCAAACTACAGATATTTAGAGGCAACCACCCAAATATATACAATACACCCACCTATACTACAACACAGACCATCCATGCAAATATCCCACATGTTCACTTAATAGTCTGTTTTTGATCAGCATACCAGCATAACTTCTAACAGTCCCTAATTGTCAGAGATTTCTTCCTACGGAGCCACATGGTCCTTGTTCTTGATGGATACTTCACCACAAAGACTATACCCAGGATTGGAGACACTCTGGGACATACAGTCTGGTCAGTGACATATATGGACACTGCTACTCTGTGTATGTGTGTGTGTGTGTGTGTGTGTGTACTTAGACATATAAACACACTTCAGGTCGGTGTTGACTCCTGGAGAGGTCCTGGACTTTTCATCCCAGTGATTTTGTGCCTAAAGCGGGTTTAGAACTCACAGGCTCCACAACCTGGAGTCTTATCCATTATCCCATACTAGCTCTCTCTACGCTTCTGCTCACTCTCTAAATGGGTTCCAGCCACTTGTCTTCAAGTGACTCTTTGCTATATGATTGTGGTCAAGATTTTTTAAACTCTTAGGGTGCCAGGATGGTGCAGTGACTAAAAGCAGCACTGTAAGCTATATTCTGCTGACTGCTATCTGCCATCAGCCGTCAGTTCAGCAGTTCGATTCTCACTGGCTCAAGGTTGACTCAGCCTTCCATCCTTCCGAGGTAAAATGAGGACCCAGATTGTTGGGAACAATATGCTGACTGTATAAACCACTTAGAGAGTGCTATAAAGCACTGTTAAGCGGTATATAAGTCCAAATAATAAATAAGTAAACAAACAAACAAACATTAACATCACTGACATTTTGAAAGTTAACTCCTTTGTAGGTAAAAGCTTTGCTTTTGTTCATTCACAATTTTTTTCTTTCGCAGAAATGTGGGATACAACTTTTTAAAAATAAATAAATAATGAGGTGTGAATAGGAATAATGTGCCATGTTTGGACTGTAAAAATCTGGAAGATATTAAATTATAGCAAAGAATGAGTGTTCTATGCCTCTCTCTGATGTCAGATGATGATCATCTCAATTTTTGCAAGCCAGATATGAACCATATTATTAATATATTCGTTAACAAAGAATTGAACAGGAAGCAGTCTGAATTCACATACATTTAATTCTACCACCGAGCAGAATTGCTGAATAGCTCACTTTTTTCTGAGCTCAAAGCATCTTCCTCAAGAGATCCTATGTACTGTTTCCTTCTTTGTGCATTTATGACAAAAAGAAAGCGATAGAACAGGTGCATATATGTTTTGTGCTTGTGTGCAATGTCATGGCCTGACAAAGTAGTTGAGCTATCTTGCTGAGCATCCCAAAGCATATGCAATCTACATGGATATTAGCTTATGTACTTCCAGTAATTATTTTTTCATATTTGGTGCTTTAATTCTGAAATCATCCTTTCTCTGCTGAGGAGGTAAGTGGCTCGTTGGAACAATACCCAACTTTTCTGAAGGTTTAGCAGCACCCATAGGAAATCTGATTATGTCTTGTATCTAGGAAAAGTTGTAAATAGTCTTCTTTTTTTACTAATATAAAATTGATCATTTTAGAACCTTGGATGCATGGTTTTGGTTTGCAAATGTAAACTGTTAAATCTGAATTTTATCTTCAGTGTTACTCTTAATGTAAAACTCAAGTCAATTACTGAAGGGACAAGAACCTGTAAAATATGCGGAATGATTTCTTTTATTTTCTAGCATATTCAGGAGAAACAGTTTTACTGATGTTCTGTTACATTCTGTTCTTGTCAAATTAATCCTTTCTGCATTAGCTACTCAAAATTAACTCTATGTTACAGCTATCCATGTCTCTAATTTTTGTCAGTTACATAAAATCAGTCTCACGCCACCCAATTATTGTGAGTGTGGGTGTATAAAAATTGATCATTTTCAATGTAAGAAAATGTATAATAGACACAATTGACCAAATAAATGTTGATATGGAAACTGGGTCAGAACGGCTCCATTACCAGGATGCAGGAATGACAATACAGTAATCACATTCTTTGTTATATTTATATTTGCTTATTTCAACAGTATCTCCCATTCTCAAGTCCTAATAGTCTTCTGTGTTTGCTATAAGAATAAACTTGAAGAAGTGTTTGTGACATTTTCATAGAACATCATTCGATCAGCAGAAGGAATCTGTATTTATTGCTTAATGTTAGTGCAATCATTCTACATTATTAATTATCTGTACAATTGCAATTTAGAAAATCCATCTTTCACCCATAATATTATTCCAAATTATCCAAGCTGAAAAATCCTGGGCCAAAAGAGGCATTGAAAAAAATCATATTATTAACTACATTTAATTAAAAATCAGTGAAGTCAGGCTCTAGCAATTGTTCACAGATAAAGAAGAAACAACCAGCTTCAACAACACAAAAAAATTTGTGCTTTTTCCATTTCACAAATAAGCTGTTTTTTCCTGTCACATATACAGTATTACAAAACTTACCTTATGGAGGAAGTGTCCTTTTAAAATGGCTTCTGTTTATTCAATTTAAATGCCACAAATCTCACCTGGAGGTGACTCTAGGTGAAACATAGATGTCCAGATGATAAAGGTAGCAAAAGTCTTGGACCATCTGCAGCAAGTATGGAATATAAAGAGCGGCTAGAAGGTTATCAAATGTCACCATCCAACAATTGTTTTTTTTAAAATAATAAAAGATAAAAATAATAATTTAAAATAATAAGTAAGTACATTAAAAAGAGAACAAAAAACAAATAACTCAAAGAGCAGACTTAGACTATTAGGTCTTTTTTTGTTATCCATTTTATGTTTCTGAAATAAATAAATTCTGCAGAAGCACATTGCTTGATTTTTGACCTGAGAAAATGGGCAAATTGACAGTTTCTTTCAGGTAAGAGCACTGAATGCTCATTCATCCAACATGTCCCCAGTTTTTTGTGAAGGAGCAATATCGTAACCAGGAAAATTGGGCTCAAGTCCAACCTCACTCCATAGGATTATATCACTTCCTCCTGGCAGCTAAGAATAGCAATGTAGAATACTAGGGGGTGACTGTGTCTGAACATTCATTTGTTAGTTTGAAAATAAATTTACTTTTTTGAACTGATATTGAAGCAGTTAGAAGACTTCATGTTTCAAAATGGTAGATACTAAAACAGGAAGTCTGGAACCTTCCCAGGCTACAGAAATAATACATGACTACACAAAAGAAGCAGCTCCGGTAATGTAGGAATGAAACAAGATAGTTGTTACCTTATGTATTGAAGCAAGGGAAAGTAATTTAATTATGTACTGTGTGCCATCAAATAATGCGAACACGATTGTGCAACAATACAACCATCCACTGGCTTGAAGACCCCTTGTTGCAGGTTCCTAGTTCTACCTCAATTTTCGGCTTCAGGGTGAATGGCACCCACCTTAGTTTCAGCCTAATGGGCTCTATCAGGAGATCAAGTTGAAAAGCTATCGGGTTTCCCTTGCATTCCCCTAGGCTATCACTGAATATGTCAGCGTATTCCCTACACACCAAAAGTAGCTCACTTGCGGCAAAGTGGTTGATTCCCCTGATTTCAATGCCAAGGGCTTTGAACCAGTCTAGTCCTATGAGGCTAGTTCTGTTCCCTTCAACCACGGTGACATCTAATGGCCCTTTGAAACTCTTGTACTGAACAAGGATTGAGGCTTCTTCACACACTCTCACTCTACTATTTTGAGAGTCTCTCAGAATTACCCCCAATGATCACAATGCGGCTTGCCTTCCTTCAGCCTCGCACACGTGTTTAGATGTGTGGGCAGAGATTATGGACAAAACAGGCCCTATGTCCAGCTCCATATGGCAAGGGATACCCTGCAACTTGACCCTCAGCTGCAACTTCCCCTTTAGTGTCGCTCTGGCATGTTGTTTTCCGCAGCCAGGGGCAGGGGCATCTTCCCGCTGGGGGGCCTGGTTCGTTGATGACTCCCATGCAGCTGGTCAATCTCATCCCCACTCAGGTTTGTTTCTTCACTCATTTGAGGGGGTCGTGGCCTCATGGTGGACTGTTACCACCTGGGGTTCCATGGACACTGGTCACACGACTCTCACTGTGCCACCAGCTGCTTCATGCGCCATCACTTCCTTTAGGGCATCCTTGAAGTAAATATTGCCCTTGGTCAACACCTTCTGTTGTACTGCTTGGTCTCAGAGGCACACACCAAACGATCTCTAAGTTGTTCCTCTACATTTTGAAAAGCACAGAATCTCATTGCATGTCGCAACGCCACAACAAACTCCATGGCAGACTCTCTGGGCTTCTGGTCTCTTTTTCCAAAGGCATGTCTCCATGTGATGATCAACAGCATCGGCGTGAAATGCTCTTCTAGCCACTGCTTGAGGTCAGAGTAGCAGAGTGGCCACCTTCATGCCCTCGTCCTGGATGCGGTTGGTCCACATGTAGCTCTCCAGGCGGGCACAGTAGGACCTCCAGTGCTTGGGCTGTGTGACATCAAACTCCTCTATACAGCCGACTCTTGCTATTTTCTCAACTGTGGTCTATCGGTGTGAGTTCATTAATTAGTTAGCTGTGGCCCATTGTGCGCCGAATCCCACTTTCATTGCCACTGTTGTGTATTGTGGGTTGGTGAATAATGGGAACACGAGCGTGCAACAACACAACCTTTATTTAACAAAATATGAACTGAGACAATTAAAACTCTTGTTGCTTCCCCATTATAAACCCATTCAAAAGTTCCTGGCTGGAGCTGCTGGCCAATGCATGCACGGAGCACTCCTGCTCCATCTTCTCATTGGCTCACCATGTGGCCATCACCTGTCCAATTGCGACCCATGGTTTTCCCATGCTGCCACTCGTTAGCTGCCACTCGCTGGAAAATCTCTCGGCTGCCACTTGCTGCCTGCCGCTCGCTGGACTAATGCCCAAGGAATTGTGGTTGACATTTCTTTGAGGACTGAGAGCTGAGACAAGGATTCGAAGTGAGGCCGGCTTTAGCACATACATCAAGATCATCCTTGGATTCTCATTCTTTAGAATGTTTTTGAGCATGGGCTTCTAAATAAAAGATGAATACTTAGTCACCATTATTTTTTATTTATTTCAATTTTATTTTTCAATGAAGAAAAAAGCTTACAGGCTTCAAATGATCCTGCCCTTCTACTAAAGTTAAGGCTACCATCATTAGACTAATGATTGAGAGAATTCAATCAATCAGAATAGAGTTGGAAGTGACTTTGGAGGTGTTCTAGTTGACCCTCCTGTTCAAACAGGAGACCCTATATCATTTCAGATAGGTGGCTATACAATCTTTACTTAGAAGCTTTCAGTGATGGAGCACCTATAACTTCTGAAGGCAAGCTGTTCCACTGGTTAATTGTCCTCACTGTTAAGAAGTTTCTCCTTAATTCCTGGTTGTTTCTCACCTTGATTAGTTTCCATTCATTGTTTTTTATCTTGCCTTCTGGTGCTTTGGAAAATAAATTGACCCCCTCTTCTTTGTGACAGCCCCTCAAATACTGGAAAACTGCTTTAATATCACTTCTAGTTCTTCTTTTCTATAGACTGGCCATACCCATTTCCTGCAACCGTTGTTCATATGTTTTAGCCTCCAGCATCCTAATAATCTTTGTTGCTCTTTTTGTCTCCAGGTCCTTAATTAGAAACTCAGAAGCAGGAGTCTGTGTTTTAAATGTCTTTCTTCAACATGTGCTGAGTCTCTAATTAGACCTCCACATATATCCTCAGAGCCTCAGTTTAGCACAAGGTTAAGATATAGTTTGATACATGATGAAGTGAACTGTGAGACATGAAAGCTGATGTAGGAGTAGATTTATTAAATGCTAAGATGCTACAAGACTCATTGTTGTACAAGACTTCACAAGGGTTATAGCAAAGGGCACCTTCCTATTTCATTCTTCAATCTTTCCTTTTTAACTCTCTTCTCTCGCTCTCTCCTCTGTTCCTTCTGTCTCCTCCCACCATTGCCTCTTTCTGCAGACAAGGCACAAATCATTTTTGAAGTCTTGTTTCACCAGTCATTCAGGGTTGGCCGATTCTTGTGCAAAAAGTCAGTCTCTGGTGCTCTGTAGAGGGTCTAGGAAGACTGGTTTCTTAAAAAGGCATCAGCAAAGCTTAATTAGACTGAATGAACCTCGAAGGAACTGTCTTAAGGTTGAATTTTTAGTTCCTTTGTTCCACCTAGACATGTTGCTCATAATAGAACAAGAGAGTAATAATACAACAAAGCCCACTTCAACAAAGTTCAAGAAAGCAATATATTCATAAGAGTATAGTTCTTTGTAGTTAAATCAAGGGATACATTATTAGTTGAGAGAATACTATTTCCTTGGGATATACATGTTACAGAAGCACATTGCTTGATGTAAAGCATGGTTTATAGGTATCAAACTTCCCCTTGAGATCTAATATGAAAAGCAGCATCATTATTAACATTTGTACCTAGATTTTTCATAAACAGTAAGCATGTTTAAAATCAAAATAATTTTATTTTTATAATTAAGTTTTCACTTACTGAGGATAGACCGCTATGTGAAATCTAACAGCCAAATTGAAAACTTGAAACAAATTATATTTGAACTTCAGTGACAAGAACTAGCTGACTTCTCCCAATTACAGAAACTAAGCTGAATTGCTTCATAAATATTTGCATGGAAATTCCAATGATTTTGACCAGATATTGGTCTGTTGTATGGTGTGTGGTCTTAGTCTGTGGTAAGTTTAGGTTAAATCCCTCCATAGAGTAGCCTAGAAAACTGCATGGAAAGTGTCACCACAACTTGAGCTCAGCTTGAAAATACCTCTTATTTAACTTAAGAGCCGTGGTGGCACAGTGGTTAGAATGCAGTACTGCAGGCTATTTCTGCTGTCTGCCAGCTGCCAGCAGTTCAATTCTCACTGTCTAATGGTTGACTCAGTCTTTCATCCTTCTGAGGTTGGTAATTGAGAACTCAGATTGGTGGGGCCAATATGCTGACTGTGAACCCCCTAGGAAGGGCTGCAAAATACTGTGAAGCAGTATATAAGTCTAAGTGTTGTTCCTATTAATGTATTGTGTCAAAGAAAAAATATCTACTGCAAACTCTGCATGACATCAGGAAGGGCATCCAGCCAGTAAATGCTCAGCCCCATTCAGTCGCCCTGACCCTCCTCCAAATTAAGGGATTACAGGTCATAAAATGGAAGTTTATTGATGAACACTAATGAGTGTTTGACATTTACAACAGTTTAATAACTGTTTAAAGTTACAACAGCACTGAAAAAGTGACTTATGGTCATTTTTCACATGACCATTGCAGCATCTCCATGGTCACATGATCAAAATTCAGATGCTTGGCAATTGACTCATATTTACTGTATGATGGTTACTGTATCCTGGGGTCATATTATCACCTTTTGTGACCTTCCCTCAAGCAAAGTCAATGGGAAAGACAGATTCACTTAACAACCATGTTGCTAACTTAACAACCGCAGCAATTCACGTAACAACTATGGAAGGAAAGGAAAATGGAGCAAAATTCACCACACAAAGGACAGTGGTTTGTCTCACTTAGCAACTGAAAATTTGGGCTCAATTGTGGTTGCAAGTTGAGAACTAATTATAATTCCACTTCCAATTCATATACATTTCTACTTTACGCATTTATATTCGCATTTATTTTATATGCATTTTTATTTAATGTACTTCATACACAGTTTGTTTCAGATAACTGAGTCTAAACGGCAAGTTGTCCCTCATATATTCATTTTTGTTTGCAACTTTTTTTCTAACATTTGCTTTGGTTTGCAGTTTTTGAGCTCAGGATGTCTCTGAAATGACGATTTAAAAAGTATGGTCTCTGAAGATAAACTTTTTTCCAGTCCATGGATTATTTTAGGAAATTTGTATTAAATTGACTTGCCAACAAATAAGGATTACTATAGATCTAGTTCAGTCCTTCCTTCTCTTCTGAATAAAGAAGTACTTGGCAGAACAAGCGATGACTTCACATGGACTTCCGGAATCCGCTAAATTCCCTTCCAAACAGTTTGCAAGTTAATATTTAATGTGACAGAAGGTGAAAATTATCAAACATATGAGAAAAAGATATTTTTTAAGATGATGAAGGCCTAGGGGCTAGAAGAATTGTTTCTTCTTTCTCTGCAGCCTAAATCAATGCACCTTTTTCTGAATTATCTACTGACTTCTTAATTATCTGCTGAACTTGAAGTTAATATTTCTAAAAAAAGGGTATATAGATGAACAAAAAATTTGAAAACTACCTTGGTTATATATGAAAGGACTAGGTATATTTGAATACAAAACACCAATTCATCTGTTGATTAAAGATATAAATTGAACCATGTTGGACAGTCTAGTATAATTACTAATATTGTTCCTCCCTTACATGGGGGAAATCACATTCACAGTACATAATGCAATAAAGTTAATGAATATAAATCTATATTTTTGTTTTGGCCTCAACCCTGTTTTAGAATGCATATAGTCCTTGATTTATAATTGGTCACTTAACAACTCTTCAACGTTATGATGAATCTTCCTGAAGGTAATTATGACCTACATTTGAAGTTCTGGGAGCTGCCCCCTTCACCATGTATATGTGACAACACTACAGGCACTCAGTAACCAGTCCATATTTATGGCCATTTGCAATGTCCTGCACTCACATGACTGCAATTTAAGATGTTTTTTCTGAAAACTAGCCCATAGTGAAACATTAGTTTGCTTAACAACTGTGGCATTTGCTTAATTTTTTTGAGACAACATCAAATTTCTCAATATGGCCAGATTTTCTGAACAGAGCCCTGTATTCTATTCAGTATTTGCTAAATAGATAAACAGGTTTGATCTCTCTGCTTCCTTCTCTCCCTCTTCCTCTCCCTCCCCACCATATTCCTCTTCAGCCTAATCTCAATAACTCAGATTAGATAACACTAACTCCAAAGTTGATTGTGGAGACCTTCCAGCTCACAGAAATACATTAATAATGCAATTATATCAACTGTATAAGCTGAAAGACCACTTTATCACAATGCTGTTACTTATGCATGTAAGGAAGGTCTTACATTCAGAGCTTCTACTCTAATATGATATTGGCAAAAACATTGAATTATATTAGTGAGTCTAGTAGATAAAACTGGATTCTTGAAGTTATTAGGAATCCACTAGTCTATTTCATTGGCTAGGTCAGATTGAGGAATCCAATCTGCCTTGCATTGGCTGCAATAGGGAGGGTCCATTCCAAATTCTAACCTTGTTTAGAGAATAAAATGAAAAAAATATATCAAACCATAAAATCAAAATACATCAAATTTGCTTTTTAATATATATATAACCATCAAAAAAAATGGCCGTGGTGGAGGAAGCTGCGTGAGCCGCGGGCAGTGGGACTTGAGGCGAAGAGGGAAAATTCGGGGCTATGGGCCGATTCGACACGGCTTCAGCCCTCACTCCCAGCAAAATTTTCTTCCTTACCTTTGTGTGGACTGATGAGGGCTTCTGTACCCCAGCGTCGCTCCTGGAGAACTTTTGCTGTGCGGAAGTGGCAGGGGCGGTGGCGGCAATGGCATCAGCGATGGTGGCGAGGATGTTGGGAGTCAGGCGGTGGCCGCGGTCTGCGGCGGCCACCGTGGGGCCTGTGCTCTTCCTCCCCTTGTTTGGGGGCTCCTGGTGGGTTTGTCCCGGTGGGTGCCTCCTTCAGGGGAGTGACGGCGTTGGTCGGTGGCGGCAGTCGGGGTCGGCAGTTGATTCTGACGGCGCTATTGGTGAGCAACAATGGATGGTGCCGCAGGCCTGTTTTACTTTTACCGCTTAATTTGGACCCCCCTGCCTTTCACCTGCCTTCGCCTGACTCGCTGTCTTGGGAGAGTGAGAGATGGCGATGATAACATCGAGGGGGTTTTTCATCAAGGAATGAAGGGCCTGGACTGGCTGATTTGGCTGGTTGGTGACTCCTTCCCCCTCCCATGGACTGATATAGTAAAAGCAGGGTTTCCTCGATTTGTTACAATGGGACTCTGTTACAGAACTTGGTTTGTTGCCATTGGGATGCGTGGAAGATGCCGGTCGAGGCCTGGATGGCCGGGCACTCGACAGGGGCGTCTCCAAGTTGGCAGCAATGGGAACTGCCACCACGGACATCATGGTCACGATCTCTGGGCTAGTGTCAGCAGGTGGGGGTGGCAGCGCCCTGAGATCGGCAC
>JANHFO010003199.1:123264-133405 GCA_032468095.1 Pareas carinatus
GGACTGTGACGTCACAATGGGAAAAAAGGTATACACTTCTTACTACTTAGGACTGTGGCCTTTTTACCTGTGCAATTTATCTACTGTCTCAGTACTAATGGACTCTAGGTGGTTGACAGATGCTAATAATGTGCAAAATCACAGCAACAAAACCACCACAACAAATTCCATGCAGCCATGTGTTGTGACAGATAAAGTTCACAGCTGGTGAAGGATGCTATGAAAAACAGAAAGGACTTCATCAGATATGTTCAGAAAAGAATCCGTGTAGCAACGGATGACAGTGAAAATGACAAGCTAACAGGTAACTTTCAATTGTGCAAGATTCTGTTAATGTAAGCTCCCAAGAAAGATAGTGTTCATGGCTGTGCTGTCGGGATTATCTTAAAGGACTAACATCCATCACGCAAGCCTGAAAGTATTTCTCCCTTTCATTCCTTTTACTCTCTGAAAAAATAGGGAGGGTCGCCTCTGAAATATTTCCCACACCATTTCTCCTCCTGTGAGAAGGAGATATCTCTAACATACAAGTTGTCCATCCTGTGGCTCTTCCTCCTCTTTCCAAAAGTCATTCTCATCAATACATTTATTAACATTTATATGTTTATATAGTGTGTTTTTACTTATACTTGGTTTCCAACCCCCCTCATATAGGCTTGACTAAATAAATAAATAGAAATACAGTGGAGCAGAACATTGCAGGCATGGCCAAAAGGAGCTGATGCTTTGGGGCAATGCTGCAAAGTTGCTTTTTCATTTGAGTAACAGCAGATGCCTTTGGACACTGATATCTGGCAACACTCTAAAACAGATAATAAAGATAATGATTTGAAGCATTAATCCAGAACAATTTATCCTTAACGTACATACATACACTACACACACATATATTATGTGCAGGTAGTCCTTGACCTATGACCACAATTCAGCCTGAAATTTCTGTTGCTGAATGAAACATTTGTTAACTGAATATTGCTCCATTTTGCAACCTTTCTTGCTGCAGTTGTTAAGTGAATCACTGAAGTTCTTAAGCTCGCAGCGTGGCTGTTAAGTGAATCTGGGTTCCCCCATTGACTTTGCTTGTCAGAAGATCGCATAAGGGGATCACATGACCCCAGGGACACTGCCACCATCATAAATATGAGCCAGTTGCCCAGTTTCTGAATTTTGAGGATGCTGCAACGATCGTAAGTATGAACAAACAGCCTTAAGTCACCTTGTTTCAGTGCCGTTGTAACTTTGAACAGTCACAAAATGAACTGTTGTAAGTAACAGACTACTTATATATAGGTATGTTAAGGATAAATTGTGCCAGATTAATGCTTCAAACCGTTATCTTTATTATCTCATTTGTGGATCAGATAATCTTCTAAATGGAAATGCAATAATGTAGATGGTTTTAGCAAAGCATTTGACGAAGTGCTTCATGAAGTTCTTATTAGCAACAAGAGTTAAGGGAGGTCTAGATGACTAGGCAATTGCGTGTACACATGTGCACATACATGACTCAAAAATCATGCTCGGATCAATGTTTCTTCCTTATATTAGGATGAAGTGGTTTTCCAAAAATTCTGGACCCTCCCATTTTCACTGGGTTTATTAGCTAATGGGATGAAGAAATGGAGGAAATTCTGATCAAACTAGAAAATGAATTGACAGCAACTATTTAGTGGTGTTTCAATAAATCAAATGAAGTTTCTTTTTATACCCTCTGCTAAAAAGACTTCAAAATTCTTATCCAATTCTTCTAGAGTGTCACTCCAAAATGGGGCATTTGATTAGAACATGGGCAGTGTTCACCATTTTGATTGTCACTTTCAGTTCTAACTTGTTCTGGTTATAAAGGTTTAACTCCTAACATCTTTCCATATCTATATAATTATATTAACTGATAAATTTTTTTTTAAAAGTTTTGCTTGTGCCATAATGCTTCATGCCTGGAACTACGTCTGGTTTTAAATAATACTATTTAAATAGTACTAAGGATATTTTTTACTTTTGGTTTTTCCAAAGACTATGAAATGAAAATAAATTATGATCTATTTCATTGGAGCAAGAAATCAGCATTAACAAAAAAATTACAGCAAAAAAAGAGTATTAAACAGATCATCTAGAAAAAGAAACAAGATGGCAGCAACTTCTAAACTGCAACTGCAAATAACAGGATGCAATTTTAAGGTAAAGTTTGGCTGTTTATCCGCTTCTCACAGTAATTCTTGGAATGCATAAGAAATACAAGAAAAGCTTATCTCTTTGAGAGCAGGAGATTTTTAAAATACAATTGCCTGAGTGGGAGAAAATTGGAGTTGATTGCCATAGCAACAAAAGAATTACATTGATGAAAACTAGCACATAAAATCCTTGTATGGTACATTAATGATAAAGCAATCAAAAGTAAACAAGACAGGATTGGAATTCAGTCTGCCTACTCTGAAAGACATTGATTGTCTTATTCCAATTACTTAAGTTTGAACTTCACATTACATGGAGTTTTATTTTATTTTCCTCACTTAAAAACAAAAGTTCAAAATCAGTCATTTTCAGTGGGAACACAGCAAGAAAGGCTGATCTCTCTCTCTCTCTCTCTCTCTCTCTCTCTCTCTCTCTCTCTCTCTCTCTCTCTCTCTCTCTCACTCTCTCTCTCTCTCTCTCTCTCTCTCTCTCTCTCTCATGATTGTTGTCTGGGGACTTATTGTTTTTTATTGCTTGTATATGAGTTTTTTATTTTTTTAAGCTGCCCAGGGTCACTGAGAGTGGGCAGTCATACAAATTTTGATAGATAAACAGATGGACAAACAGACAGACAGATGAAAGGGGGACACCTAAAACTATATAGTCAGCAGGGCAAGGACTCAGAAGAGATCTTAATATTTCAGATCTACAGTTTTTCAGCTGTAAAGGACATGGGGGAGGTCAGAGTCTGATGTTCAGATTTGCAAGATTCTGCCAATGTAGCTTTACAACAAATAGGATTAGCTCATTCTGGTTGTGATTCCTATCACATTTATCCTGCAAGGCTGATACTAGATTTTTCTTTTTAGCAAAGAAAAAGTGGGGGAGTGAAACTATTTGAAGAAAATATAAATTTTCCAAATCTTTTCACCATGAATCATTAACTGTAATAAAAAAAGAGCCTAAGAGCAGCTAAAATGGCATGAACCTCTTGTGTCACATCAAAATAGGATTCCTTTCACAAATAACTTTGTACTGTAACATTATATCAGAAGTCAAGATATATGTTATTTCATAAGGATATAGTGGACTGACTGTCCTAATACTTGCCTTCCCTTATGACACTGTATGTTATTCTCTTTGTCCATTTTACCATCTTTGATGAATGTTTCTCCTAGATATTTGAACTTTGATACTTGTTTAATGCTTGTTCCTTCTATTACTATGTTTAGGGTATGCTTTTTTTCTTTTGATTGTCATTATTTCTGTTTCCTCTTTGTTGATTCTCATGTTATTTGTTTGGCATTCTTGGTTCATGACAGTAAGATGTTGTTGCAGTTTCTTAACTGTACTTGTTATCAATGTCTGAACATCTGCAAAGAGTAGTTCATTGCACAGCTTGCTCCACTCCTACAACATAAGACAGTACCAAACAGCACAAAGAAGCACCCCATCCAAAGCATATTCATCCCCACCCTATGTTACCAGTGCCAAACAAGGATACTTACAACAAAACATAAATGAAAGTTAATCACCATGGAAATGAGATGTTTGAGGAAAGCTGCTGAAGTAACCAGAAGATATAAAATCAGAAATGAGACCATAAGAAAAAGAATTGGCATAGAACCAATCTGAAATTACATACAAAAATACCAAATAAACTTGTAGGCTCACCTGGAGAGATGTCATGGGATTCCATACCATATGAGGTATATACAAAAAGAGAAGGTCAAAGAACACGAGGCAGAGCCAGAAGAAGGCAACATAAAAGGCATATTAGAACAACATCAATGAACAATGGTTGAAGTTGCCAGAAAAGCAAGAGCCATAACTTTATATATAGGTTTGACTATCTATCATCAATCAATCAAATTTATATAAGCCTTCAAGATAATCCAAGTCAAGAAACAGATCCTTCAATGACTACCAGACCCTATGTTTTAGGATATAATAATAGAATTTTGAAACCTGACAGAGTTTCCCTCTGCCCCCTCTTATACCAAAAAGAATCAAAATATGGTTAAATTTCACCCCTTCTTCTTTTCATTCTTTTTTTAAACTTAACTCTGTATTGTGTACCCTACCTCCTCTGTTAGACCCAAGCTCCTATCCCAAACAAAGAAGACCCTAGCAAGGTGCTGTGGGAACCACCCATAGACTCTCTCCTTCACTTTGCAGTCCCCCAAGGTCACACTCAAAAACTGAAATACACCCAAAAGGACCACCACCACAATTATACTCTTAGGAATAAGAAGCATATCAGAACATGCCAGCAGATTACTCTAGGGCATTGATGTAATTCACATCTCCAAGCATAAAAAAAAACCATGTCAACGCTCTATGGCACACCAATTTGTAAACACTTCCCCCTGTCCCGTTCTCTGCGGGTGGTTAAACGTCTGTTTAAGGCCATTAGCGCAATACTATTTCCAGGGAATAAAGAAGACAGCACAGAAAAAGAAAGTTTTTATGTTCCCTTCATTAAGAGCTCATTTCATTTTTGTGTTTATTAGATTATATTTTAATAGGCAAATATGTTCATGAAGGCTCGTCAATCTGTTATTATGCACTCATGAATATGCACAGAGATGTGCATTAAACAGTAAAGCAGCAGGCCCCCTGAATTTCCATCCTGAGTCTTGAGTCCAAACGAGTGACACACCTCTCACAAAAACCCATTTCCATTC
Organism: Pareas carinatus; assembly: GCA_032468095.1. NCBI lineage: Eukaryota > Metazoa > Chordata > Lepidosauria > Squamata > Pareidae > Pareas > Pareas carinatus. Next base: position 128,124 of record JANHFO010003199.1, read on the forward strand.
CTGGATTCCCTCAGCCATTTTCAAGTGAGCTATCAAAATAGAATGTGGAAATTTGGATGATGGAAATAGAGTTGTTTCTTCTTTCGGTAGACAGCATGTCATGTGCCTTTCTCCTCAGATTATTTAGAATATGCAGCTAAGATTGTAAAACCTGTACCCACATATTTGGAATTAGCTCCTATATTTCACCTGCCTAAAACAGGCAGATCATGATAGCAATAGCAATAGAATTTAGACTTTTATACCACTTCATAGTGCTTTACAGCCCTCTCTAAGTGATTTATAGAATCATCACATTGCCCCCAACAATCTGGATCCTCTTTTTACTGACCTGAGTCAACCATGTGTCCATCACAATCGAACTTCTGGCATAGTGAGCAGTCAGTCTGCAATACTGCATTCTAGCCACTGTGCTACCACAGCTCAGATAATCCCAGGGGTGGCACAGTTAAATCTATTAGCGTCCTCCAAAAATATAGAGGAAAAGTGTGCATTTGGCAGTGATGTATGAAGTGGAAAATGTGTACTAAATGTGTATTAGATAGAGGCATAAATAGAAGCACAAATGAACATTAGATGCACTTTGTATAAATGACACCTAAAATGCATTTTAGAAGAAAGAACAAGTACAGCAGTAACAAAATAGCAATTCTATATTTTAATAATTTTAATAATAATCTACAACAGGAAGAAATGGATTAATGTTTGAAAACCTGCAATATGCATAAGTCTGGATTTATACCTGCCAATATGCATCCTTAGCAGGCACAGCGGTATATCTGATATCAGAGCTACGGTCAATAGAACAGGGCCAATGTTCCTTTCCTCATTAGAAAAAAAATGGATAACAATGCTATTAAAATAATCGGTTGTCTCATATATCACAAAGCATTTTGTCCACTTTTAGGAAAGATTGTCTTTTCTGCAAAATTCCATTTACATATATCCTCAGCACAGCTCAATTCTTCATTCCTTTAGGAGGCATAATATTGAATTGTCCTATACACAATACAAAGGAAATACAGTTCTCGTGGGTAATGTAGCAAATCAACAATGGGTTGAGTAAATTATTAAAGTTGACATTTATCCACATTGTGTTGGAATAAATTGCAATTTTACAGTCTGCTTCTAAAGATGCTCCCATTGCCCCCGACTGATATCAATGTTTGCAATTATATAAAAGGCAGCAAAAGGGGAAAGAAGAGGGGCACAGATCATCCTACATGCAAGAGAGAAAATAGAAGTGAAGTCTATTTTTCTGAATCCCCTGGTAATATCTGATCAAATGTAGAAAGAAAAGCTGATTGTATTATACTTCATGTGAATTGTTTATGAAAATTAGTAAAAGCTTGTGGACAATAAAATGGTTCATCAAATCTATTTATCACAGAAATCCTGAGAGCTGTCTCATTTTAAATGGGAATGCAGAAACGAAAAATATTGACAAGACAAAAACAATTGAAAGGGTGGACAGATTTGTAGCTGACAAAGACTTCACAGATAGGTTGAGTGACAAAGCCTATTCTCTGGGCTCCTCACTGTAATGTTTACCTCTGTCCAAACATTTGAGATAAATCTCAAAATCCTACTCATGCTTACACTCTGTCCTTCCCTTTTTCCTTCCTCATGATTATTGATTAAAAAAATTACAATATACTTCCTCCCCTTATCAACTCCATAATTAATATGTTTCCCTCCTTTTTAAAAAACAACAGCAATGACAACAAAGCACATTTCATTCTCTGTTTGCATTCCTCCACCTTTGGGTTCTGCCATGATTTGAGTGCAAGCAACTTCTTAGAACTTTTAGGCATGCTAGGGATTACAAGAGCCTGCTTTTCAACCTCTCACAAAACGATCACTATGGATTGGGATTGAACTCATAAAATGGCTGCCAATAGTGAACCTCACCGCTTAAAATGCTCCATTTGTATCAAGATGATGAAGTTTTAGATGTTTTCTGCAACTCTAATTATTTCCTCAGATTTTCTCTTCTACCTTGCCTTACTTTGTCTTTGTTGGAGAGCAGCCAAATCTGAGTAGCATTAAGCATTTAACTCCAAAATTGCAATTTTGAGAGTATACCAAGTGGATTCCTGCAAAATGGATATCATAGATGAAGATTCTGTTTATCCATAAAATGTCTGACCTGATAGACATGTTCTAGTACAAAATACACATTATCAAAAGCATATTCTGTGCTATTCCTCTGCCTTTTTTCTCAGATATTCTTTATTGTACCAATTTATCTTTGTTTCATAGTTTCCTTCAAAAGACCTATTATTTTTTGCTCTTTAAGAAAGCCCACTTTTGAAAAATACCCATGAGTTCAATGTGAGTCTCACAAGTCCTCTTAAAAATAAAGGCATCTTTTGCATCATCTTTATTAATAACAATTACTAAAATAAATAAAAGAATTTTAAAATGAATAAAGGTTAGTATGGTAGAGAATTTTTTGAGTGTTAAGAAAAGCAAGTATATTGGGACCTCTAGGAATCAATTATTTTGACATCTCTTCATTTCCCTATTTTAGCTCTGTCTAAGGAAATGAAGTAAAACAGAATTATATTGACTGTGCAAAATGCAAGGAGAAGAAACATGCTGTCTACTCTTCATCTGCCTGATGTTTTCACAGTTTTATGTAAATTATTTGTTCATCAGCTGCAAGCTTCAAAAGGTTCTTTGTCCATTGATCCACACCAGGAGAAGTGAAAAATTTCCAGTTTTATAATTTGATAATGTAATATGATACTGAAAAATTGAAAAAAAATGGCTACACATAAATAGAGAAGATAATGGGGCAATGACAAAGAAAGCTTGTGAAGAGTAAAAAAGACACATTACAAATAGCAATAAAAATCTAATAAAAGCCAAGCAAACATATAATGTCAATTTAACAATAAAAGATATTGACAATCCTAGCCTGAACATCATAATAAGCCTAAAAGGAAATAAACAAATGCCATCTGTTCTTTTTCAATCAACCCTCCCAAGGAGGCTTGATTTTGTTCATGGTTCATTGACTTGAGAGCCGCACCAATCTTTGCATGGTACATTGAGAACCATGATCTATTTTATGAGAGGATTTCTGGAATTAGAAAAAGAGAATACCCTGTTCCCCCGAAAGTAAGACATCCTCTGAAAATAAGACCTACATACAGTTTTGCCTCTCACTGAAATATAAGGCATCCCCCGAAAATAAGACTTCCCTAATAATAAGGCCTCCCCTCCAGTGCAGCCGGAGCAGACAGGAAGTTCTGGGTGGAAAAATAAAACATCCCCTGAAAATAAAACTTAGCACATCTTTGGGTGCAAAAATTAAAATAAGACAGTGTCCTATTTTCGGGGAAACACGGGTAGTTTGTTTGATTTTCTACAATATTTCAGGCAGTCACCTGGTTTCTTGAGATCTCTAAAATCATCGAAGATCCTTTTAAAAACTTTTATATTTATGTACTGCTGAAGATACTTTTTGCAGTTATGGAAGTTCTATCAATTCTGAACGGCAAAAATGTAGATCTCTCCTAAATGGCAAAAAAAAGTTACACCCTATTTTAATAAGATGCATAATTAAAGTTAATGCAGCGGTTAAAGCTCTACAAATGCAACCTGTTTTACAAGCTTGTAAGGGAACTTGAAAAAATCCAGGCCACTTTAATGAATATGAAAAAGGTGCTATCTTTATGCAAGAACTGAAAGATTTCTTCCAAATCTTTTTCAAAGCATCGATGCTTTGGTTCTTGGAGAAGATTCCTGAGAATATCCCCTGCATCAACTTTGGGTTTGCAATTAATCCATGAAGTGATAATTCCAGCAACCTCCCTGCCTACTATAGGAATTGATCTCTTGGCACTGTCTGGAGAGCATGAGGAATGACCTTGAAGAGAGAGGGAAGAGCCAATAACAAAGCAATGGTCAGATAAGCAGGGATTGAGCTTGGACCAAGAAAATAGCTTAAGATAACATTTCAGACAAGCCCATTCCTAGTTCATAGATAAAGTGAGAGAGGGAGAAGGAGATGCAGACTTGTAAGATTTTGTTACTGTACCAAATGAAAGTAATCCTGACCTATTTCTGACCTAACTTGTTGGTCTGATGTGCTGCTTGATAAAATAGTCAAGAGCTTTCAATTCATTGGGAAAACTTTCTTCCCTGCTTCTTATCTGGTTTGGTGGCTGCTGTAGATGAGGAGGTGGTACCTGCCAGTGAAGCAGGGAACATAACTTTCTTTACTATACAGATCCTGATCATCCTGCAGATGTTCCTCCTACCCTTCCCAGCATACTCTCAGAGCATTGTTAGCATGGGTCAGTGAAGTAGGAGAGTTTATTTTACTGCCCGTACTGTTACCTAGCTATGCTGCTACTACCTAAGAGATTGCTACTCTCTCAATCCCATAGTAATGGTGTAATTACAGCCACAACATTACATAATAGTGATTATGTATTATTTTAGAGCGCTCATCATTCCTCAAAGAGAAAACATAGTTTTCATCGGTTCTTCACTCCTCAACTGTGGAACAATCTGACCTTTACTAATTTCCAAAATAATGAGAAGTGGCAACTGTTCTCATTTCAAGGGCCAAACTGTTCCACAACAGAGAGGTCCTCATTCACCACTATCCCCAGCCCTCATTGACACACACATTGTTGGTGTGGATTTTAGCATATAATCTCTGCAAATGCATAAGAACAGGGAGAAATTCTATTTGGAATAGGTAGGGGGTTGCCGCTTACTTCTTAACCCCCCCCTCAATTTAGTGATAGATGAACACACATATGGCAACACCATGCCAATACATTTTCTGACAGTAGTGCTGCATGAAACAAGATGTAATATGGGCAAGTTGAGAGTAGTCTTTGACCTTCAGATCCCAAATTCACTTCTATTTTAAAACATATATGAATCAGATAAAATGTATGTCATATTTGCAAGTGATACAGTGGGAAGAATCAAACCAACAACTACCAGGGATAGAAAAGAGGTGAAGAGAATAAGAAAAAGAAAATAAAGGGGAAGACAATAAAGAAGGGAATGGTTGAGAAAGAAAGAGAAATTAAAGGTATTAAACGGTAATGTTTTTTCAGTAGGGTAAAGTACAGTACATGATCATGTACATATACATATGACACTGAAGGTGATGTAAAAATTAAAAATGTAAATGTCTATTATGAAATGTATACCCCAATAAAAAAATTATAACCCCCCAGATTCGACTTCCGGTCCTAGAGGCAACAGGACGTGGGAGAGCTAGCTCTGCCTCCCACGCCTGAAACCCGCTC
>JANHFO010003200.1:4012-20934 GCA_032468095.1 Pareas carinatus
CTTTCAGCTTTGGAGCATCCCGCGGAGCGATTTTGGGGTGCACAGAGATCGTTCCGCAGGACGCTCCAAAGCCAAAGGATCGCTCTGCAGGCTGAATTGGCGCGTTCCCAGTGTCCCGCGCCTTATGGTCTGGAGCGCCTTATGGTGCGAAAAATACAGTAAATAATAAAGATAAAATGTTCGATACATTACACCATTTAAACTAAGGAGAGTAAAATAATTTAAAGTAATATTCTAAAAGAATCAAAATATGCAAATATCTTCTAGACATAATGAAATACTTTTCTTTGGCATGGAATCATAGTCATAGCCTAAGACTTTCAGCCATGGCTTATGAAGGTAGTCATATACCGGATCTGACTTTTATTTAATAACAGATATGTAACCTGGACATATAGGGTATCTGTCTTTTTCTTTGAACAAAGCTCTCTGGTTAGATTGCAGATCCTAAAGAGCCTGCATCTCTCCAAGAGTCTATTTAGGATGGTTCACTCCAGACACTTGATGGACATTGGTTAGTGTTTGTGAGAAAAGATAATCAGACACAGAACAAGATAGCCTCCTAATTTCCAAAGGTGAGGTAACTGAAAAATTGTCCAATAAGAATGCCATCAAAGAAAAAGTGAATATAATTATCTAGTAGTACAAGCTAAATAGCAGCTATAATAGTGGCAAAGTAGGTGTACTTCTCTGCTTATTGTGTCTGCAGATTCTTGCCTGGTAACCCTATTCAGAATACTGCAGATTCTTTTAGAGAAGGACAGGAAAGACATAGTGCCTGCAGAACAAATTGATGATTTTACAAGTTTTGACAAACTCATTTTTGATCAAGGCTGGGTTTAGCTCTGAACAATCATGTGAAGTAAATGCTGTGACATTTTGCATTGTGACTTAGGATACTTTGGAACTTTTAAAAACTTTTAGAGACAGCTCTGTAATATAAGTTCTGCTCCTGAGGATTGGGTCTGTTCCCTGCCTGGTGCTTCTGGCAGAAGGTGTGATTCAGTGTGGCTAATGACATTCTAAGGTAAGATGTAATACCACCTACTTAGAAAGAGGCAGTGATGTGCCTCCTTTTGAAGAAGTCATTTCTAAATCACAAATGTATTGGACAAGGTCCACCTGGACATCAAGTGTATTCCTTCTTGGCAGCATTTGACTACTATCCTCCTTGACTGTCTACTAGTAATGGAATCGCTATTCTACAATAGTTTTGGTTCTCTCTAAATTGGAGGTTTAGTTGAATTATGATGGAATAGTAATCAAATCTTTGGTTGCTCTCATATGGAGTAATCTAGGATTCAGTTTTCTATCCTATGCTGTTTAAAATTCATTTGAAACAGTTGGGCGATATTAGCTATTATTTTATGGTAAGGTATCATAAGTATGGTTATGGTCTCCAATGTAACACATCAGACTAGAGATGCTGTTGAAATCTTGAACGGAAACAGGTTCAGATTAAAGCCTTCCAAAACTATGGTAAACATCCAGGTCTTCCAGGAATGTACATTGGTTGCTCCAGAAAGGTTTGCTCTGATGAAGCACCAGTTATAGCCCTATCTGTGCCAGGGAGAATCAGTGACATTAACTCACACCTTTATTATTATGCAACAGGAGTAGTCTTAGTGGAGCTGTCTTTGAAAATAATCTAGAATCTGCTGCTGCTATAAAATGCAGTGGCCCGGAAGCTAGCAGAGAAACTTATTATTGACAACAGCAACATATTTTAGAATAACATTTTCTCAACATACATGCAAAACCTTTTGGGACAACACTAGTATTTAAGATTGAGAGACTCTGTTATAAAGCATTATAATTATTGTCTTATCAAGAACACAATAATATAAATAAAGAAAACATCTCAAAGTACTAGTTGCTTTTCTGAGAATTAAAAGTTAAATAAGAATTTTTCTTCTATAAGTTTATGTGTTTACTAAAATATTCGGTTGATTCCAAGGTAAATGTATACTGCACATGCGTACTAGTCGTAGCCGATTCTAGGGGCGGTGTTCATCTCCATTTCTAAGGCAAAGAGCCAGCTCTGTCCAAAGATATCCCCGTGGTCATGTGACTGGCATGACTAAATGCCTAAGACATACGGAGCGCTGTTACCTTCCCACCGAATTGGTCCCTATTTTTCTACTTGCATTTTTACATGCTTTCAAACTGCTAGGTTGGTAGAAGCGGGGGCAAATAACGGGACCTCACTCCATTACATGGCGCTACGTGGCGTTTCGAACTTCAGAACTTCTAATCGACAAGCTCAGTGTCTTAGCCACTGAGCCACCACGCCCCATTTGTACCACAGCATTAATATTCCAAATTAATTTATATATATTATGACTTATTTGTCAAGTGTTTACCTGACAAATTACAAACCTGGATAAGTTTGGGATCCTTCCTCTTTGAGATTTCAGGTCCGTTTCTTGAATATACATCAATTTGTTCAGGCTTGAAGAGAGAGATTTCATGGGAACATTTACACTGGCTTTTAATTCGCCGATTAGGATCCACCAGAAAAATACTCTCTCTGTTGAGGTAGTTCTTTGGCATGTGATTTTCTGAACCAAGGCACTTAGACACTTTTGATGTGCTGAGATGTTCTTTAACAGCAGTCTGGCAGCATGAACATTCAGGTTGATAAACAAAATGTTTTGGTATTTGATGACATTCATTAGTTGGTGATGAAAAGTCAGTCTCTTGTAAAGCATCTGATCCTAGATGAAATTGGACTTTTCTTTCACCTATTTTCACTGTTTCACTTTTTTCTCCATCCGTTTTCAAATTCCCTATGGGAAATCCATTTTCAAATAAAGATGCTACTTCAATAACCTGATTCCTCGGAGATTCGTCTTTGCATGAATTGTGCGGAGAACATGTTGGACAGATATGGTGACAACAGCACACTTTCTCTGTGTTGCAGATTTCTGCAGTTGGATTCCATCTGTTTGAGGCCATCTTATTGGCTTTCCAATTACTATCTGGACTTACTCTAGCTTTCCTTCTACCTGACTCTGAAATATTGTTGTTGGGAAACAAGCCACTTTGTGCCATAGTTCCACAGGAGCACACTGAAAACTTCTTCAGAACCAAACCTTCACCTTCTATCTGACCAGTTCCAAACTTCAATTTTTCCGTATTTGTATTACACATATTTAATTTATTTGGTTGTTGTTGTGTTTTACAATTTGCACAACAAGGAGAACAACAGGTGCTGTATTTACCATAAGCTTCCACAGGACTCCAAGGATCCTTCTCCATTTTCCCAAAGGGAGCAGATGAATGCCCACATTCATTTGGAAAAATATGCAATGCTGTAGGACTCCTCCTCTCTATTCGCAAAGAGGGAACTTGTGAATGTCTCTTGTCATCTACAAAAGGCAATGTGGTAGGAAATGGAACAGAATAATTATTTGAATATGAATGAATTGGAACAGTTGAACTCCTTTTGTCACCTGGCATATGTGAAACAAAAGTCTCATTTGCCTGTATCTTTGAAGTAGGAGAAATAACCTCTTTGTATTTTTCATCTCTGTTCTGTCTGCCAGTCCAGCCTAAAAAGTAATTCATTATGTTTTGCATCTTCAAATGACTTTTTTTTCTAATTGGAGAAATATGGTGAAGTCTTCCAAAACTGTTTTTGGGACTTGGCAAATAACAAGGGGGGAATCTATCAATGACTTTGCCAACTCGAGTTTGTTTGTGAGATCTTCTGTGAAGAGTTAAAAACTTTTCAGAATTGTCTTCAGAATGCAGATCAACAGTTAAGTCAAGCAATGGGCTGCAATGGCATTTGGATGTCTGATTTAAAGACACATAATGTTCATCTATGTTTGCTTTTACTCTTTTACTTTTATCTATAGGTTTGATGTTCAATGTTTTGAGTGAATGAAATTTGGAGAAGATAGATGGCTTACTTTTATATTTTAGGTCTCTTTGCAATGTTTTGTGTTTGGTAAACACAACAGATTTTATAGGTTTGGATACTTTTGACTTTCTTTTTTGAAAAGCAGATTTAACTGGATTTTGGGGTGATGACCTAAGAAAAAAGTGAGGTAATTGATGTGCCTGTGTATATCTGGAGTGTGGCAAATATGAATATGAGGACCAAAGATTTGATGTAGGTAATGCTTGATCAGAATATACATCGGAAGAACTAGATTCTGATGGATCTGACTGAGTTCCTAGAAGACAATTGGCTTCATCAATTATAGTTTGAGAAAGTCCTACCTGCTTTTTAAAATGTGTGGTAGTAAGAAGCAACTTCTTAAACAGTTGATAATTTTCAGTGTCTTTAAACTGAAAAGCTAAATCATGTCTCTGGGAATCTTCATCCTCACTCACATCTGAAAATTCAGTATTGCTTGCTAATGAACCGTCTGGATATATGTAAGTTGCTTCCAGTGTCAAAAAATTAGTAGGCTCTTTTGAACTGGAATGTGAATACGTTTGCTCAGCAATTTGGCTGTCAATTTGATAAGAATATTCTGAGGAGTAATCTGAATAGCTACTTACCAAATGACTTTCAAAACTGTGCAAGTTTTTAGGTTTCTTCGGTTCTTTATTTATTTCAGTAGATACTGGTGATTGTTTGAAACATTCATAGCAAATATTATCCTCTATTTTTATTTCTGTAGAAGAAACTTGCACAGCTTTGTTTTGTTTTGAAGTTAGAGGATTACCATCTGATGACTGCTTCTGATGGAATTGATTAAAAGCACAACCTTCTTTCACTGTATAAATAATAGGTCCTTCAGTGGAATTTTCAGTAATGATCAGTTGAGGGATTGCTTTATTTAAAGACAAATGGTCTCCGTAAGAGTTACTGTATATTAATGGAACTATTTTGCTTGAAAAAGATTTCAGTGATTGGTCATTTGTATTATAGTCCTTACACTTTAAAAGCAATATAGATTCCAAGGATACTTCCTCTTGCAATTTACTAGTACACGGTACTTTTTCTCCTTGCAGTAAAGGATTGTCTTTGCAAGAACTTGTACTATTCACCTGGCTATTTTCCAATATAAGCACTATGCCACACAATTTATTTCCCCCTTTTTCTTTTTCAAACAAGCTGCATGAATCAAAACAGAAGTAATTTTCAGTGCTAGAGTCAGTCAAATCTAGGAGAAATAAAGGAGAAAAACAGAGATGGTTGCTTTCCAATTGTCAATGTTTATAAAATTCACCATTACAACAAAAATGTAAACTGCTTGTGCTAAAAACAATAGATTTAGTAATTTAGAAAAAGCAGTGAAAACACCAAAGAGCTTCCTTATTATCTGGCATCCAGTTTACCTTTGTTATATGTAACACCTTCTTCCCAACAGTCAGAGTAAAAATCACATTCACTTTCTGTGTCACAATCTGCCAGATTTTTCTTGGACATTAGCATCTGAAACAGAAATACAGTATGATATAAATATTAAAATGTATCTGACAGTATATATTTTCATATCAAAAACCGTATCTCAATATTGCAAAGAATTTTTAGCTATCTATGATCCCATTTATATTTTGTCCATTTATTTACATAAATCAATAATGAACTCATATACTTAATTAACTTACTATATATATATATCACAAAATATAAATTCAGTTATAATGTTCCTAATATAAATTAACAGAATCAGTAATTAATAAAAACATTTAAGACATAGAAATATCCTATTTTTATATTAATACCATATGTACATGTTTCTACAGTATAAGAGTAAAAGTAAAGATGTCCCCTGTGCAGTCATGTCTGACTCTAGGGCATGGCGCTCATCTCCGTTTTTTGGTCCAGAGTGTCAGCAATGTCCTAAAAACAATTTCCGTGGTCATGTGGCTATTATGGCTATAACCAAAGGCACACAGAATGCTGTTACCTTCCCACTGAAGTGGTACCTATTTATCTACTCACTTTTGCATGCTTTTGAACTGCTAGGTAGGTAGAAGCTTTAACAGCGGTTCACAAAGTGGGTGGTACCTCCCCCTGGGGGGCTGTGGGATGGCCTAGGGAGGCGCAAAGAGGCAAGGAGGGCAGCAGGGGAGCACTAAGAGGCAACGGGGAAGGCAGGGGGCGCTAAGAGGCAGAGGGGGCTCCGCACAGAAGGCGCAGGGGCACAAGCCTCCTTTTGTGTAAGGAGCATAAGGCGCAGCACGAAGGCTGGCTTTGGAGCACTGTACTCATCCCCGCCATGCTGCCGTCGCTAGTCAGCAAAGCAGCTTGCCTTTCGTGCTGCGCCTTATGCTCCTTACGCACAGGGAGGCTTGTGCCCTCACCCGCATCTTCTGGCCAGCAACTAGCTCTTGCCTCTGACAGGGGGGGCAGCAAGCAGGGTTGTCCCAAGCTCCTCCGTTCCTGTACTCCCGGGCCTGGGACTGCACAAGGGGACAGAGGTCCCCTGATCGAGTGTGTGTGAGGGAGAGGGAGAGGAGAGAGATAGAGAAATAGAGAGGTTCCCCAGGTTTCTGTGTGTGTCTTTCTCTATGTGTGTCTGTGTCTTTCTCTGTGTCTGTGTGTCTCATTTTCTCTATCTCTGGGTATCTGCCTCTCTGCCTCTCTCATTCTCATTGTATGTGTGTGTGTGTGTGTGTCTCACCTTAACCCCCCCCCTCCGCCTAAACCAGAGCTCTGCACGCCGGCAATCAGCTTTTCCACCCCTACCCAAGCCGGAGCTCTGTGCGTCGCCAGTCAAGAGTCCGGCCAACGCGGGGGGGGGCACCGAGGATGAGTTTGTAGCACCAAGGGGGCAATGGACTGAAAAAGTTTGGGAACCATTGACCTAGAGCAAGGAATGGGAGCTCATCCTATTGTGCAGAGTTCTCAAACCCTGGCTGCCAGCTTTCCAGCTGACAGTCTTTAATCATATGGTTGAACTACACTATAAGCTATACTATAAACTTTAATTATATGGTTTATATGTTTATTATTTAATGTTTGAACCATATAGGAGGGTTTTAATATATTATCTATATACTGTATATTAATCTCTAAGAAGTAATAAATTAGAAGACAGCCTACATTTCCTAAAGCATTCTTTCTTGTTCTTTTGATTACTTTTCTCTGATTCTCCACATGTAAGTTTTATTCATTACTGCAATATGTAAATGTATTCTCTGGAAAATAAATCACTTTGAATATCATACACTTTTTTTAAATATTTCAAATTTGATCTACTTTGCTTTGAGATTCTCATGCCTTCCACAACTATTATTTTACATAAGGACAACTACTTCAGTGTCTCTTTAGAGTACATATCAACAGGAGTGTCACTCCTGATGATTTCAAATCCTACCTATAAAACTTTTGCTTTTTCTATTGAACTATCATTATATCTTTGTGCCAATTATTTACATCTCGGATCATTTTGCTGTTCTCCGAAATTCAGTGCTTAATTAGATAAAGTTTCCTGTTTCCATTATCTTTTGCTTTTTGCCTTTCTTCAGTCATTCTTTCCCTTCTTTTTTGAGTTTTGCGTTTTGGAAACATTGGGAACTTTAATGTCCCAAAATTCAGTCTAATGTTTTTTGGATATTCTATTTATCAAATTTAATCTAATTCAATCTATTTAATCTGTCATTTTCACTGCATAACCATATAAAATGCTGCTGATGTTGTATCTTCTTGGTTTCATGACTGTTTTCTTAGTTAAGCCGTAATTTTGCAAGATGTTTGCGTTCCAAGCTGCAGTCAGCATCAAAACTTCTTCATCTTTACTCACAGAGCATAGAAAATCCAAAATAGTCTTTTATGTTGCTGAGGTTAACTGTTATATGCTATAATCGTTAAAATTTTTATTAGCTTTCTCCTAATTTTATGTACCAAGGTCAAACCTATTAATTATTCCAAACGCTATTTTACCTTTGTGTTCAGTTCGTAATAAATGTGACATTTTTGGTGTTGTGTCAATACAGCATTACAAATCATTAAAGAATGTTCAGTTTCACTTCCTCTAAATGTGACATTGGAGTATAGACTCAAATAACTGTAATATTGACATTGATTTGAACCAAGATCAGACTATCAGTTTTGGGGATGTATTCAAGCACGAACTTTGTCATCCTTTTTTATTAATGATAGGTACTCTATTTCTTTGGGGTCTGCAGAAAAACTGATGCTGCTCTGATGTGACATGATCCATTCCATTCCATTTTAGTTGCTGATTCCCAGAATGTTAATGTTCATCTTGACATTTCTGCTTTGATCACCAAGTTTGCCTTATTTCCTGGATTTTACATTCCACATACCAATGGTATACATGCAGTACTGTATTTAAGTCCTCTTTTGTTTCTTGCTACAACAGTGACTGGATGTTCTTTCATCTTTAAACCTGCCACATTAAAAGTACTACTGTATTTTATACTTGCTCTTCCCTCTCCCCCAACAGCTTTTTGGATATCTTCCAAATTGGGGGTGGAGAGTGTCAAATTTCAGTATCATGTCAACTTTATCCTGGCTGAGAGTATCTTTTTTGGCAGAATACTGGAGTGGTTGCTATTTCTTCCTTAATGATTTCTCTCTTGTAATCTGACTATCTTGGGTGATACCTTTGGAGTATTTACTTAATAAACATACACTTTCCTGGGACTAAATCTCATAGAAAAAATGCTTACTTTTGAACTGGTATGTATATGATTACACTATGAACTAAATTATTTAAATAATTAAATATTTAAAATAAGTAAGCAAAATATATTTTATTAAACCAATTTAAATCAATACACTAATATGCAAAATTTCATTTACCTAAACCGATCTAACAAAAAGTGTTACCTACTACATCAATTTGAACATTAAAGCCCAAAACAATTATAAAAACTGCATTGAAATACTGCTATCTATTAATAAGCCAGGTTATTCTCAATTTTCCAAGAATCTACTTCTTTGCATACCTATTGGAAAATAAAAGGCAAAAGTTTTTTAAAAAAAGACTGCACTGATCTTAACATTCTCCACAAACTTAGTTATTTATATTAAATGAATGCCCTACCTTGCTAAATGGTATTATCGACTCATTCCTCAACTGACAGAAAAATACACCAACGTGAAATGTACTATTATTGATCCGTATCCTGCTTATATAGTCTGAAATTATATAATCTTCTACAAATAAAGGATGACAAATAATAATAATAATAATAATAAAATTTTATTTATACCCCGCCCTTCTCCCGAAGGACTTAGGGCGGCTTACAGGCATATAAAAACATACAAAATGACATAAAACATTTAAAAATCACTAAAAATATTAAATGGAGCCTGTATAATACTTTAAAAAGGGGGAGTGGTAAAAGTAGCTTCCAATAATTTAAATTTAAAACACAGGAGGTCACGGATGTGGCTAACCCACACCCGCCTGTTGAAATAAGTGGGTATTTCCAATACAAATTATAATTTGTATTGGAATTAGAAAGCAATAATTGTCAGCACAGCTGTTTCTTGAATGCTCTCCTGTTTGCGAAAACAATATAACTTTGCAACAGTTTGGACCCTTGGACCACTTATGCTCTGTAATTATAGCTTTTATTTTTTTGCCTTGTCATTCTGCTTATATCTGCCCCAAGGGACTGAGGATAAAAATAGAAAACCACCTATGTTGATTCCGCACAAAGCTAAACATGCTGGTATACAAAAACTGACATGGCACACCAGTCAGTTTCAAAATTTATGAGTTAAGATGATAGTGACCCCACAAATATTTAAAATCAGAAAGAAAGAATCCCCAAATGTATCCAAACTTTGTACTATAAAACAAGCAGCAGGTAATATTAACGTATTAGCATATTACATGTAGCCCTCAACTTACAAGAGTTCATTTAGTGCCCATTCAAAGTTACAATGGCACTGAAAAAAGGGACAGGACCATTTTTCACATAGCCTTTGCAGTATCCCCATGGTCATGTGATCAAATTTCAGATCCCTGGCAACTGACTCATACTTATGACAGTTGCAGTGTCCCAGGGTCATGTGATCTCCTTTTGGAAACTTCTGACAAGCAAAGCTAATGGGGAAGCCAGATTCATTTAACAACCTTGTTACTAACTTAACAACTGCAGTGATTCGCTTAACAACTTTGTCAAAAAAGGTTGTAAAATAGGGTGAAATTCACTTAACAAATCTTTCACTTAGCAACATATATTTTGGGTTCAATTGTGGTCGTACGTTGACGACTACCTGTATCAATTCTTCAATATGAATGGATTTTGACTATTACACAAGTACATTAAATCAGTGGTTGCCAACCTTTCGGACCTCAGGAACCACTAAATTCATAAGTTTAAATCTCGCGGACCACTAATATGACTTTTTTTAAAAGATACATTTGCAAAATAATTATCAGAGAACTTTCATTTTATTAATATAAAAGGCACCTACTTAATATAACAAGATTAAAAAATCTTATTTAATTATAACCAAATCATAAATGCTTATTTAATCATAACAAAATCTTTAAGGTTGTTTAATTGTAGCAAAATTGTGTAATAGTCAAAATCCATTCATATTGAAGAGTTGATACAGGTAGTTGTCAATGGACGATCACAATTGGTTGGCGATCACTGCTCTTACAAGGCTGGTATCTTCTCTGAAGCCACTACCTTTAAGCTCCTGATTGTAATGGTGCACATCCCCAGGAAAAAAATTGAGCATAAAATACGGGTAAAGGAAGATGCTGTTTAGGAAGTAGGACCTCGTAGTTAATGATGAAAACTAAGAAGATGGAAGTTAATTCATGGAATGGTGACAAAAAGTTGTGATACTTTTCATAATAAATAAAAAGTAGCCTATGACTTTCCTCTTTAAATCTTGACAAATGCAACAGATCACAGTCAATTTATTTATTTGTATCCCACCTTTATTATTTTTACAAATAATTCAAAGTGCTGAATTCCCTGCTTTGTTTAAATTATATGGCAAAGATTGTTTTTCCTTTTCCAATTTCCTTTCATTGAAATTTTTTTTACTACTGTTCAAACCCAGTTGGCAAAGCTGAATTTATTTCTTGGATTTATATAAAGTTACTTTAGGAAGGCAATATTTTAACTAAAAAGGTAAAATAAACAGTGATTTGGAACAGTTTCTAAAAGTAGGAAAATGGCACATGGGACTACTTGCCAGGACTGTTAAACTACAATGATATATGGATACAAAGAACTCAAAAGAAAATATTACCACTGCATGGTTTGCATCTGATGGGTATATATGAATATATATAAGGTATATAAAAATATTCTATCTATATCACTAAAGACATTATTCCACTATCACAATTCTTGGAAAAGGTAATTACTGATGTATTATTTTCATCCAATGTTAACAAACAGATACAGTTTCATAATTTCTGCCCTTCTTCAGATACAACCAAGGGAGAATGTAAGATTACAACATACAGCAATAGCTTTAACAAGAAAGATGTAAATACTGTTTTGAAACAAAAATGCTGGAAAAATAAAGCTCACTTTCAGTTCACTGAAAGTAAAAGATTTTCTGCAAAAAACCCAACCCACTGAAGAGTTTAACATTTAGGCAAACATTTGTTACTGTATTAGTCATTAAAAGTACATTCTACATTAAATTATTCAACAGTTTAACTGCATTTATTTATTTTATTTATTTACTCAATTTATTTGCCGCCCACCTTGTTTCAAAACGACTATAGGCAGCTTATAGTATAAAAATGATATGCTACTAGCTTTTCTATCATTTGTTGCAGCTATCCACTAGACTAGGGGTCCCTAACCCCCGGTCCGTGGACAAGTACTGGTTTGCGGCATGCCAGCAACTGGGCCACATAAAAAATCCAAGCCAACAGGCAGCACACAAAACCACGCCCCCTTCGATCCATGGAAAACCCTTTCTCCATGGAACTGGTTCCTAGTGCCTAAAAGGTTGGGGGCCACTGCACTAAACCAATCTACTGGTAAAGAGCAGTTCAGGTTGATTAACTAGTTATTAGATCGCAAATATCTAAATGAAGCAAATCTCCTCATTGGATTGTTGCAACGTGCTCTACATAGGGCTACTCTTGAAGTGTATTGGGAAACTGCAATTGCTCCAGAATGCAGCAGTTTTGGAGGGTCCTAATGTGGCACATATAAAAACCCTGTTACACAAGCTGTGCTGGCTGCCAATTTGCCTCCAGGTCTGATTCAAGGTGTTGGTCATTACCTTTAATACCCTTTATGGCATAGGTCCAGGATATCTGGGAAGCTGTCTTGCCCCAATGGGATTGGCTTGCCCCACTTGTGCTGGCAAAAGTGGCCAACTGTGGACCTCACCAGCCAAAGAATTGCAGCTGGCAGGGTATCAGAAAAGAGTCTTTTCTGCCAAGTCCCTCATCCTAGGGAACATCTTGTCGCAGAGGCGAGGTATGCCCCTACCCTTCTGGTTTTCAGAAAATGCTTTAAAACTTGGCTATGCTGCTTGGCATGAGGTCCTGAAGGAGAAGCTATTGGCTGGGGTGACTAGTATAGTAACAGAGGAGCCACCACCACCTCTCCATTCTAAACCCGTGGCTTTTTAGTTTGTTTTAATCTCTTGTAATTTAAATCTGTCTTTATATTTATAATTGTTTTTAACTTTCATATGTTTTATTATGTTGTAAGCTACTCAGAGTCACCTCATACTGCAAGCTGAGTGGCATATAAATTTGATAAATAAGATAAGTATGCCTAATACTATAAGAATCAGCCCCATCAGTAGACCAGACAAAGAATCAATTCCACAGGAGGGCTATGACTACTTTTACTGAAAGTGTCTACAATAGCAGAATCTTGGAAGTCTGACTGTACTATTTCTCTTTCCCTTCTTATACCCAATTGAATTAGGTGAATGTCTGAATCTCATCTATATGTTTTATGCTTGCTTGGGATTTAAGATATTTCCCCCCTTGACGCATCAGTAACAGAGCCTGCCTGTCTCAATCAAGACATCTTTCTTACTCTCTACAATCAGGTTCTACAAAAAGAACTGGGGAAGAATTATTATCTATCATCTATTATTACCCTATTAAGTTCAATGTCTTCAAAACAGATTAAAATGAAAATAAATACAGCATTCAGTTATAAAAACTCTTTTAATTTGTAAAACGTCGAAGCCAAATAAAATACAGTTTCAAACAGCAACAGCAAATAAGATTTCTTCAATTCAAAACCAAAGATTATAATCCCATATGCAACATTTTTCCTGCGAAAGACTTCATCATACTAATCCACCATTTTTATTGATCTATGAATCTATTGATCTGAAGAGGATCTTAAAGTGTAATCATGTGTATGTAGATGACTTGTAGGTGATCATTCAAATAATCTGGACCTAACATATTCAGACTTGTTTAGAAAACAACCGCCTTTTGGACTGAAAATACTAATCACCATTAAAAATGGTACAGAATTAGTGTAACATGATCCATTTAATTCTGTCAGTAATATGGACTGGGCAACCAAATTCACTTAAATGTTTCAGCATCCTTCAAAGTCAGTGCCACTTAGAATGCAGTTTTTGACCTGTCAGTTCTTAACTGGGGAGTAGAACTTTAGTAGAAAATGACATAACAAGTCAATCCTTCAAATAAAACTGATTTTGTGAAGACTGCTTGGGGGAAATGATATGATTATTAGATTCTGATAAACAGCATAAAGTGGCAGTGATTCTAATCAGAAGAAGTTCTTCAATCAATCATCAACAGAATGTTTGTCTTCCTGAGGAATTATAACACATTTCAGATGTAATCAACACCTATATTCTTAAACAGAGAGATAGTACTAGACAGGACCCTTTAACCTTCTCTGCTATCATGATCATTTACAGAAAACAACATGATTAAATTAATTCTACTTAAATGCTTCAAGGAGGATTTGTTACAGCACTGAAATTCAGGCACAAATGAAATACTTAAATCCTTTATATCTTTGGAAAAATCTTTTTCAGTGACTCAGTCAAGTTCGCAAAATGCTGTGCTACTTTAGAGTGTAAATTGTTTTACATACACACACATTTTTCATATCAACACAAATATATATATTTGGTACAAGCAAAAGGCAGTAGACTGCAAAGAATAAAATTTGAACTGGCACCTTCCTGCTTCATAGCTCATTTTTTTTAGTGACAATTAATCTACATTATGCTAATTTGTCTAGGACAACCTAAAATTAGCAGTAATGGAACATGCACTGCTTCATATTATAAATAAGATCTAATTTAAGGCACACAAGTACTGGCAACCATGGCAAGCTATCATGTTGTAGAACTACACAGAACTATATTCCAATAGCTTCTTCAGGAAAGGGAAGAATTTGAAAATCAACAAAATATGGTTTCCAATTTTATGCCAAACCGAGATTAAATAGCCTTTGACTAATCAGCAATAAAAAGAATCTAGCAGACTCATCAGGAAGAACATGTAGCAGCAGCCTGAGTAAAAAAAAGTCAATCAGGAACCAATTATATTTTTCCAAAATGGATCAATCATAAGTCTACCTACACAAAGAAACAATTAGCATATACCTAGATAGGGAACCAAGCAGAAACTAGCATTCCTGGGTGCCTGTGACATGGACCAATCAGAGAACAGCTTGCCGGGTACAAATACAACACTCAGTCAATTCCTGTTCAGTGGGATGTGAGCTATCACTACAAAGTATCTTATTCTGCCTCGGAAGATGCCAACTACATCTAACGGCAAAACATCAGGACACCAGAAAACTAGATTACATGAAGGTTCATCACTGATGTTAATTTTATTTATTATATTAATTTCATTTATTATTATCATTTATTGATAAAAGATAAATAGAAGAGAATATTTATAGCTCAGGGCGGAATTGTGGGGTCCTCTCTGAGCTTGGCGGTTTTCTGGTAAACGTTTCATTACCAAATGTCTGAAATTGTAACCAAACAGGTAGGATCATCAGTGCTAAAAAGGTTTGCTGTTATTTTTCTATACTAGTGACGTGCCCAGTCAGTGTTGATGGGAATGTTCTTGGTGATTCCTTGATTATGCTGTAGTTCTTTAACTAGAGTTCTATTTACTTCTTGATTGTTGGTGTTAATCTCTGCTCATATGAATATTGGCCCTATATTCAGATTGTGTAATGGTTTTCACTGAGACATCTAGCATATTTTTCAATTAAGTATACCACACACATTCAAATTCCACAAAGAATCAATGAGACTTTCAAACCATTTTCAATGTGTTCTTGGTATAGGCAGTATTTTTACTCTCATTTTGACGGAGATGTGTGATGGATTTCCAAGCGCAAATAATCCCTTTCTTTATCTTCCCATACATAAGGTACTATCTCAGTTTCAGCTTTCTTTCCTTTATGACTTAAAAATTCTACCTTTCTGCAACTATCACATCTTTATCTTAATTAAGTAGCAGCAAAAACAGTCATTATACTGGTGGACCAGGATCCTGCAATGTCAGGAACCTATTTTGGAAACATAGCTCCATTATATCCTTTCAGGTTACTGTTCTCTTCCTGTTTGGCAAGGAAGCTAAGAAACAGCTTAAGAAGAGCAGGCTGCATAAAACGGGTAACCTGAATATAACATTTAGATTGCGATAATTACTACTCATCATTATTTCCTCCATGGAGCCATTCAGGAGATAAAAGCAAGTGATGTCAGCACTATTTTAGTAGTCTAATTCAATCTCTAGAAATCCAGCCCCATAAAAAGATCAAGATTCAAGAGCCTAGAAGGGGTCTAGGTACAGCTATAACTATCTCTATTGAAAAATTCTTACATCCTTACAATGATCCTCTGGCTTTAATTTGTCCCCAGAGATATCTAATAACTCTCAATTGCTTATGCAGGATCACAGAAGAACATACAATATTTTAAGTCCCTCTCTATGAGGAAATTACAGAGCATAAGAAAACTGCCAGAATATAGTTTAAATGTGCTATAATTCCACTGCTTAAAGAACCAAAAAAAGAATACCAATCTAGCACAGAAAACATCAAAAACAATATAGACAAACAAAAGCAAATCTGAAAAGCGAGCAAACCCCATAAGCCAGGAAGCCATTATTAGCGTGTCGATAGCACACTTGTTAAAAATGTATATTTTAATTTCTGTATTGCTAAAGGTCCCAATTTGCTCAGGGATCTAGCTAAGCTACCACTTTCTACCATGACAGAATCTAATCTTTATTT
The DNA here is from genome assembly GCA_032468095.1 of Pareas carinatus. Lineage (NCBI taxonomy): Eukaryota > Metazoa > Chordata > Lepidosauria > Squamata > Pareidae > Pareas > Pareas carinatus. The sequence goes on from JANHFO010003200.1 coordinate 20,162, forward strand.
AATGGATTTAGCATCTATCTTCACTAGAGTGGTCTCTAAGGGAAAAAGGAGGGAAGAATGAAGGGGCCTAGAAGAGATGATCAGAGCCCCCCCCCTTCTCTTCATCCATCCGGCGCTCATGTTTGTGTTCAAAATTCAATTACCTCCTTATTGATACTTCACAGAGATATTTAAGCTGCAAACATGAAGCCCTGATTTCCCAGGGGGCCATGCCCCTCTCTATTTCACTGCTCTGCTTCCCCCCGGGTGAATTCCTGAGGCGTCCATATTAATAGGTAATCAGTCACAATTCATTTATTAAACAGCTAGCAAGGTTTATCAGCCTGTCCTGATTAGCCGAAAGAAGCCACTGAATTTCTAATTTATTTATGAAAATATAAGTGTCTTTTTGAATTCCATTCAAGAGAAGGGCTTCTTAGGCTATGGCATGCTGAATTCTAACAGGGAAACAAGCACAAGGCAAGACTAGGGAAAATGTGACTCATCCTGAGAAATTCAGTGACACAGGGATCCACAGCAACAGTCAATGATTTAGGACTATAGAACTTATTTCCCTTGGATTTGTTAGATTGCTCATCATTAACTGGACATCAGCGCTATTATAAAAATTAGAAGCCTAAAATACTACACACAGATGGGCTGGCAACTGCAAAAGAAACTGTCTATCTTTAACAATAAAAAAAGAAAATAAAAACCCTAGAAACCTTGAATTAAGCTATGACATTAAAAAATGACATTTAAGTTTTTTTAAACAAATATTTACTGTTGGTGGA
>JANHFO010003200.1:45949-56602 GCA_032468095.1 Pareas carinatus
CCGAACTGGAGCGTTCCTGGCACCCCGCAGATGCGCGGAAATTTCAACGCGGGACGCTCCAGTTCAGCCTGCAGGGCGATCCTTCGGCTTTTTAGTGTCCCGCGGAGCGATTTCCGTGCACCTGCGGGGTGCCGGAAACCCTCCAGTTCGGCTTGCAGGCCGATCTCTGGACTTTGAAGTTCCCCCGCGGAGCGATCCCACGCTTTTTGGGAGTATTCGCTCCATAAGATGCATACACATTCTCCCCCACTTTGGGGGGGAAGGGAAGTGTAGATAACACATCTTGAAGTTTGTCATACATGGTTACTTAAATGTTATGTAATCGAACTATGTTTCTCCTGTCAATAAAAACAATTACTTTATACAATTTTGCTGGAGAGTCACAATGTTATGTGTGAATTCATGGCACATGGAGCTTTCCCAACATTTCTTTACCATTGTCAGCATTTTATCAAGCATGAGATTTGTATGTTTTAGACTAGGGGTCCCCAATCCCCAGTCTGCAGCCCACTACTGGGCCATGGCCAATTTGGAAGTGGGCCACGAGCTGCTGACTGGTGCACGCATGCAAATGCTCGACTCGCACGAGCAACAGGATGGCACGGATGGTGTGCAACTCAACTCACATGAGTGGTGGGATGGCATGAGGGGTGTGCACAGCTCACCTCATCCGCTGTCCCACTGCTTGCACAGGCCAGTTCCCCTTCTCTCCCCCCTCCGCTCGCTGAGCCACAAGCCATAAAGGTTGGGGACTACAGTTTTATACACTTCAGCTATTCTTAAGTTCTTGCTTGCATATTTAAGAGAAAGGCAGAAATTGGGTCCATAAGATTGAGAGATGGCTATAAAATGTGTATTCAGTATATTTGAGTGCCTGTATATTATATTGTAGGGAGCTAAGAATCATGGAGTAGTGATGCCGGATGCCAATAAGGAGAACACACTAAATCAACTGATTGGAGCAGCTTTTGGAGCTGCTGGCCAGCGGTGCATGGCATTATCTACTGCAATCTTGGTAGGGGAGTCTCAGAAATGGCTACCAGAACTGGTGGAAAGAGCAAAGAACTTGCGAGTTAATGCAGGTGTGTTTTTATAATCTGGTCTGTTAGGGACAGCTATTTGCACGTAGAACAGTTTTCCTAATCTGATTCCCTTTAGACAAACTGAACCATTTCTCAGAATTTTTAGCATTTTACTGTATTTATTTAGGATTTTCACAATTGAAATACGACAGAGTTGGAAGACATTCATTTGATGAAAGCTGGGTGATGTAGATGGATCTATTTTATTCATTTATTTATATTCCAAATTCACTGACATAAATGGAAAAAAAAAATTCTACCAGGCTTGCAGTTTATTAGGACAGGCAGTTGATGGATCTTGTTCCTCTAACTAATGGCACAATGTCTTTTCTCCTTGCTACCATAATTCAGAAATAACTAGCAGTTAGAACAGAGGGCTCCGTTCATACGATATTAGTCTTAACAGCTTCTCTACAACCCTTGTACTTCTGGCTAAAGGCAGGAGCCACTTTACTTCCTTTCAGCCATGTTGTTCCAGGGCTTTGTAGTATTGAGTGCATCTGATTGTGAAATATTCATTTTGAGCACCAAATGACCATTGCAAATACTATTTATATGTTATTGAACAAATTTGCATTTTTCTTAAGGTAAGATATTGCTTAATAATATATCTAGAACAGCAACCAAGATGCTTATTACAGTATTTAAAAAATCAGAATGGCTTACTTGCCTAGGCAAATACCAGAGCACAAAAAGGAAGTAGAACATTTAACACAAATAGTTGAAACAAGTTTCTTAAACTAAATAACATGAGGGCTATTGTGTCTTGGGTAGACAGAACATATATTGAATAAGTACTGTATTAAATTGCAATATTAATAGCAAAATTAAGTGCATCCAGATGACCTGTTACAGAATATTTTGATTAATTGTGCTTATTTTATTGCTGTTTTAATGAAGTCTAATTTTAGGCTCTGAGCAATTTTTGTGCATTATAGGAGATCAACCTGGAGCAGATCTGGGACCCCTGATCAGTCCACAGGCTAAAGAACGGGTCTGCCAATTGATTGACGCTGGAGCAAAGGAAGGGGCTAATGTTCTTCTTGATGGTCGAAAAATCAGAGTGAAAGGATTTGAAAATGGCAATTTTGTTGGACCTACTATTCTTGGTAAAGTCAAGGTGAGTTAGTGCATTGATCATTCTCACCAGTTTTAAAAGTTAAAGGGAAATCTAAAATGATCCAAGAAATAATTCTTTCTCTCATATTAAAAGAATTCCTTTTTGAAAAAGTTGAAAATGTCCTGAAGCTTGCTTGCTTTGCAACAAATTGACTAGAATGTAAATGATCTGTCAGTGAAATGGAAAAAGATATGATTTATGTATATGAAAAGGGGGATGACTTAAGAAATTAGATAGGCATCATAAGTACTCAGAATTTAAATACTGAATTTTGGCTAGTATACAGATATTTACACAAAGTATCCAAGAATTACACTGTCAGCATAGACAGCCACATTTGTGATTGTCTGGATTTGTTTTCACATTTTGTCTTTCATAGGTGAGGTATACCTATGATGCCAATTACAGGCCTCTCTCATCTTATTAAGTGGGAGAACTTGCACAATTGATGACTGACTAAATACTTTTTTGCCCCACTGTATGATGTTTGGAGAGATGTTACAACATATTTTCAGTGACATTGTTGTCATTAATATTATTATTGGTGGTGCAAATAATGAGGTGCTGTGCCAGTGACACACTAGGTAACAACATTCCTTTCTGCTAACTTTCTGTGAAATTGAAAGTACAGGTGGTTCTCAATTTAGGACAATTCATTTAACAACAGCTTGAAGTTACAAGGGCCATGGAAAAAAGTGACTTGTGAGAAGGCCTTGAAATTATGACTGTCACACCATCCCCATGGCCACATGTTAACAGTTTCGATGCTTGACAAGCAGCTCGCATTTCTAGTGCTTCTAGTGTCCTATGGTCATGTGATCATGATTTGTGACCTTCCCAGGAGGCTCTTAACAAGCAAAGTTAATTAGGTAATCAGAATTTGCTTAACAACAGTTATTTGTTAACTGCAGTAAAAATAATTGTAAAATTGGATCCAGTCCAAAAAGCAAGCAAGAAAAATGAGTTTATGTCTGCTTGTATGAGAGGAATGAAAATTGAGGGTTCAAATCTTTGTTTTCTTGTAGGATTGCATTCGTGGCAGAGATGGTGAGATAGATAGATTTATTTATTCAATTGCTATAGCTGCCCAGGTCACATTTGTGACTCTGGGTGCCTTACAATCAAAACATAGACTCTTCCCCCAAAATAAAAAATAATCAAACAATACAGTCATTAAAAACAAATCATTAAAAGCTGTACAATACAGTCACTAGAAAAGCACAGGCATTCAAGAACAGCACATCCATTTTATGAGCTCCGCACCACTTTCTGATGAGGCCAGATGGCAAAGTTGATTCTTCAAGCCTCTCCAGAAGGACAGCAAAGTCAAGATCAGCCAGGCCCCAGGGGGGATTATATTTCATAGGGCAGAGGCAGCAGCAGATACAGACCTTCTCTACCAGATTACATTCTCTGGTGGATGGAACCACAAGCCTCTTCTGTTGGATTTGGTGGATGTCACTGGAAAGAGGCGGTTCCTCAAATAACCCAGCTTCATGCCATATAGAGCTTTTTAAAGTTATTACTAGCATCTTGAGTTGGACTTATAAGTGAATTTTGGTTTAGTGCTGAAGGTGCTGTCCTAGAAAGCAAGACATGAGTTCTAGTTCTACCTTAGGCATGAAAGCTGCAGGGTGACTTTGACCCAATCGCTGCCTCAGCCCAAACCACCTCACAAGATTGTTGGGGAAAATGAGAAGGAAAAAATATTATATATATTCAGTACCTTCAGTTACTTAGAAGTAATAAAGATGGGATAAAAACTAATAATAAAATAGGTAGCCAATGTAGCTAGTGGAACAGAGGTATAATGTGTGTAGTTCTAGGTGCAAATATAAGTGCCCACCTAGCTGCATTTTGCACCCACTGAAGGTTCACTGTGAAGGTCAGAGTTGATAAGTTATTTGTTTAAAGATACGCTTCTTTTTTGCAGAAAGTTAAGAATTATTTAAACACTAAATACTATTTCCAATCAAACTATTTCCAATCAAACTAAATCTAAAGAGATTGAAATGATGCAGGAGGAATGGTTAACAGGGAAAAAACCTTGTGTTTTTCTTTTATACCTGACCACTACATCAAGGAACACTATGATTCAATAAGAGTTACGTGAAAATAAGCTTTGTTATGTTTACAAGGTCTGACTTCTAAGTACGGTTGTGTAAGATTAGATTGCAGGCCTTCTGTAGCAATCAGGGAATTAAGGTCAGCTGGTGCATTTCATATCTGAATTGGGATCTGACTTCTACAGCTAAATTGCTGATCTGGCCAGCATACCCAGATTATTGGGAGCAATATGCTGACTGTGTAAACCACTTAGAGAGTACTGTAAAGCACTGTTAAGAGGTATATAAGTCTAAATAATAATAATACCATACTTGATCAAATTTGCAGGGTTTTACCTGTAGCATTTATGTGGCACCTGTAACAAAACCTTTGCATTTTTTTTCTTTCTTCTAATTTTTTTTAAATGGGACTTTTTGTTTGAGCTTCCAGCCAATAATCCTCTCAAACAGCACCATTTTATTCTACATTTTTCTTTTCCAATTATTCTACATTCCATTATTGCTGAGCATATCAAGTTTGTAATTGGAGTTATTTACCCAACTTAGGAATTTGCTATCAATTTTTTTAAAAAATCTTAAAATGCCTGCAAGTACCTTACTCTTCGTTCTTAGGTGATTCATTTTGTGTATAGTGTTGGAAACGGTCTTAATTAGAGCCTAGAGTGGTAGTCATTGCTTCAAAAGTTATGCGAAAGACATGTGAACCATGTTTTGTGAACGAAAATTCTTTTTTCAACAATATAGCAAATAGGATTTTCTGCATTATCTTTCTAAAGTGTATGCCATTTCAAGTTTTTCTGTTTTGGTAGCCTAATATGACCTGCTATAAGGAGGAAATATTTGGACCAGTTCTAGTGGTTTTGGAAGCAAACAATCTGGATGAAGCAATTGAAATAGTGAATAACAATCCTTATGGGAATGGAACAGCAATCTTCACCACTAATGGTGCCACTGCTCGGAAATACTCCCATTTAGTGGATGTTGGACAGGTAAATAAAAGAGGATCTTTTATGTAGAACGCGTAACACCACAGTCAGTGGCAGAGAAAATCCTTTCCATGACAAAATAACTTGATGAACTTTGAACAATTTGAGTACAAACTTGATTAAAGTAAGCAATTTCCTAATGTTATAATTTTTCAGATAACTTATAAAGTAGTTTTTGACCTCAGGGACCATCAAATTCACAATTTGAAATTCTGAGGCCCACCAATATGATTTTTTTTTTAAAGGTACATAATTTTGTAAAATAATGGTCAGAGAACTTCCATTTTATTAATATAAAAGGCACCTATTTAATATAACAACATTTAAAAAGCTTATTTAATTATTAAAAAAATTATAACAGAGAAAGATAGAATGAGAGAAAGAGAGAAAGAATGAGAGATAAAGACAGACAGAAAGAGAGAGAGAATGACCCAGAGAGAAAGAGACAAAGACACAGAGAGAGAGAGAGGTGCGGCTGCCCAGAGATCGATCCGTGGGGCACCCAGAGGCCTACAGATTGGCCTGCAGGCCAAATTATAGGCCTCCGGGTATACCGCGAGCTGATCTGCAGGCCTCTGGGTGCCCCATGGATCTTTCTCTGGGCACCCGTGAGGTGCCCGGATGCCTATATTATGGACCACGGATGCCCAGAGATGCTGGAGGCCTGGAGATGGGCCTGCAAGTGCCCAGAGATCAATCTGCAGGGCGCCCGGAGGCCTATAATTCGGCCTGCAGGGCACCCGGAGGCCTATAATTTGATCCATGGGCTGATCTCCAGGTGTCCAAGCACCCCGCGGATCAATCTCTAGGCACCTGTGGAGCGCCCGGAGGCCTAGAGATTGGTTCACGGTGCCCAGACATCGATCCGCAGGGTGCCTGGAGGCCTGCAGATCGGCCCATGGGCCGAAATATAGGTCTCCTGATGCCCCGCAGGCCGATCTCCAGACCTCCAGGCGTCCCGCAGATCGATCTAGGGGTACTGTGAGCCAAATTATGGCCCTCTGGGCGCCCCACAGACCAATGTCTGAGCCTCCAGACACCGCACAGGTCGATCTTTGGGTGCCATGCTGGCCGAACTCCTTGCACTCCTGCCAGCCGAGTTGACCCCTTGCAGCCCACCCAGATTTTCTGGCAGCCCACCAGTGGGCCAGGGCCCACAGTTTAGCGACCACTGTTTTTGGTGGAAAGTTGTGATATACATACATACTAAATTGTGATGTACATACATACATACAGCAAGCAGATTATTTATTTGCTTCTTAGGCTTGCTGTGCAGTACTTAAAAACTGAGTTGAGTCAATAATATTGCATTGCAGACTACACCACTGTTTTTTTCTCTGTGTAGTTATTTGTCATTTATTGATAATGAACTGAGAGCCAAATTAAATGAAATGTTTAAAAAAAATTTGCATTAAACAAGAATATATTTCGAAGTAAAAACCACTTGAGGCGATAGCACTTACTAGAACTGAAACAACCTGGAGGATGATTTAGATCACAGTCTTGGTGGGCACCTCATGCAACAATGATTTGCTTAGACTTCTGTTTTGAAAGACAGAGGTCTGCCCTGTAGAAAAATTTAAAAATCTACAAGAGCGCATTGACACATGTCCTTTGGATTGTCAGAGCTATTTTAGCATATCTCACAAAATAGGAAGAAAGTGTATCTCTGATGACACTATCAAAATTGACTTATCTTCAATCAAAATCAGTGAGTGGAAAATGACTGAAAAGCACTACTCTCGTCTGATCGCTTTTTGTCATAACAGTCCAAGCTTAAGCAGGGAAGAGCCTTGGAATTTTAAAGTCTCCTCTTTGATTGATTTGGTTTACTTAATTTTTTTCCTCAGTCTAAAGATTTAGCGCATTTTCCATTAGGATTGTAGCAGGGGGTAAAAGCTAAAATTCCCTTCCCTTGCTGTCATCCCAATAATTATATACAGTATCTGTACAAAAGAAAATATTGCTTGATTATGAGGTTGCAAAACATCAAATTGCTCAAAAATTGTCTAAGAGAGACAATTCTGCTATAGAAGAGTATGGACTTAAAAGCAGGGCATTCCTGATCATGGACTCTTTTCAGCATTCCGCGCTAATTGTTACCTTTACTTTATTACAGTATTGTTAATATGGTTTTGATTTAGATTGGTGTGAATGTTCCTATTCCGGTGCCTTTGCCAATGTTCTCCTTCACTGGCTCTCGTGGATCTTTCAGGGGGGATACTAATTTCTATGGCAAACAGGTAACTGCTTTTTAAAATATATATATTTATGTTATTATATCTGTGAAATAAAATACTTGAAATGGAATGTGGGAGGACTATGGTTAGTAGCATACTATATTTCATAGCAAACTTGCAGGGGCTTTTCTCAAGTTTTTTTCTTCTTAAGTTGCAGTAATTTTGCAGCAAAAGCTGACACAAATTCTATATCTTAATATCTCTCTCTTTCAGGGGGTGCAGTTCTATACACAGCTGAAGACAGTTATTTCTCAATGGAAAGAGGAAGATGCCACTGTTACTAAGCCTGCAGTAGTTATGCCAACCATGGGGAACTAAAGCCAACTGTCATACTTGCTAGAGTTGTTAAAAGTATTTTTCACCTGGGATGGTGCAGGCTATTCTTCAGTTCCCACTTTTGCCCTGGAAATATAGATTTCTCTTCATTTCAAGATCATCCGTTCCAATCATTAAATAGGACCCTTTAACACAAGATTTAATTTCTATCCTTATATGGAATATCTTTTTTCTGTAGAAGAAAACATTCTCTATGGTGAATAATGAGGCCAAAGCAGTATCTGCTTCTTTTGTTCCTATTCATGAGATATTGTCGAAAAATTCAAGCTCTTCCTTGAATTTTTGGGGAACCAGGTATTGAGTTGCTATTGCTGCTATCGGTTTATGGGCGGTATATCCTATTGTTTTAAGATTTCTTTTTTGCAAGAAATCCTGCATATGTTGGAATGATTGTATCTCCTACTAGGAGGGGGTAAGTAAATTTCAGGAGAGACAAATCCCGGAGAACAATCCTGCAAGCATTTTATAGAGCTGTTTGGAGAGCATGGCCTTGTGGAGAAGCAGTGAAGCCTTATCTTCACTAGAATTTTAGTTCCCTTTAGCCATACAAAATCAACGAATTTTAATTTTATACATGAATGTGCCTACATACTATTTATGCACTGAATATATTTCGAACTAGATGTGTTTCAGCTTTGTTTTTAGTGCTGAAGAAATGGCATAAAAAGTAACATATTTTTATAGAAGCAATATATTCTATCAATATTGCTTTAATCTGATTGTGATATTATTTTTCATTAGTCAAGTATAAGCGGAGAAGGGTAGGTTCTAGCACTAGATACAAAGACATTCGTGATTTTATATACTTGGGTATACATATTATTATTGATCTTGGGATCCCTGAGTTGTTCAGTATAGTATGTACTGGGTAGCTGTGAGTGATACACTTATGTCAAATTTAAGGATAAAGGATACTGATGCTATTTTGGGGCTGTGTATGATCTTCACACGGAGTTTTTTTAAAAAAACAATATTTCCTTAAATTTGGAAAATATAATATTGCTTTCTATTGTCTAATCAAATTAGCTTTTGTACCTAACGGTGCTTAAACTGATCACAATTACCTGAACAGGTTATTTCATCCATATGCTTGAAAATTGCATATTGATGTTAATCATGAATAAATGCTACTAAATTCAATTGTCTTTTGGTTTTCTTCAGACAAATAATTTAATAGTAGAAATATTTCTAATACTAAATCAAAGTGTAAGCACTGGGTATTATTTGAACATGATAATAAACTATGCCTTAGTTCAAGGACAATAATCCGTGGGTTTGTAAATGTTGTGAATTAATCAGTGCTAATCATTGGTCATGCTGATTGAAAATATTGAAAGCAAGTAAAAAACTTAGATGAAAATAAAAGCTGCCTTTAAGAAAAATCAAAGTTGCCAGACTTTCCCACAGGTATCCTACCCCCAGATAAGTCATATGTCAGAGGAAGATTCAGCACATAACTCTGAAAAAAATCTACATTTGTTCATCTGTATATCATATTAGACAACCCCTGACCCACTGGATAATCCTTTCAGAGATATTTCCTTACCAGAATTCTCAGTACTTTTTTTCACAAAAAAAACACTTTTAAAATACATGTGAACATATTTCAATCAATTTTATTTCAGAAAAGTCAATCCTTCAAATAACTTCTTAACTAATGAATCAATGTGTAGGCATTTACTTTTTGAAGAAAATCATCAATTATTTCTTTAAAGAAACAATTCTGTTATCTTTCAAGTTGACCTGATGTAAAGCCAAATTGTAATGCACAAAAACAGTGAACTTATTGCTGTAGCATGATTAGCCTTAGACATCTGAGTTGGATAACTTGAGAAAAGAATTACTTCAGTGAGTTTGTGATTAGTATCCATGCTAATTACTCAGGTGGTATAAGCTAAATATCTGGGAGGGATGATGCTTTATGAGGTGATTCAGATATTGGTGCCTGTTGAGTGATGAAAGTATAGACAGGAACAGTATCACCTCTGTAAAAGGTAAACAGGAAAAATAATTAGGAGTGATGTATATTCAGTTGTCCTCTGTATCTTAGCCTTAAGATTTCAAATGTCATCAGGAATACAGCTATATTTTTATTCTTGGAACAAAAAATTAATTGGTTATAACTCCATTTATGCAAGTTTCCCCTTAGGACTTGTTCTTTGGAAAACTGGATTTTAAAGAATGAATCATAATTAACTGATAGCTAAACTCCAAATTATTACTGCTACACAAACATTACTGCAAGCTTAAACAATACCAGAGAATGAAAAATAAAAATGGGTAAAGATAATTTCAGTCACGATACCCATTTAGCATATTTAGTGCTAATGTATTCTGATAATAATAATTCATAGTGTTGTTATTCAGGAATTTTCCCTCTTCATTAAAATTTGGCATTTCCTCATTAGGGCCTGCCACAATAGCTGCTTTGTTCAACAAAAACTGAAACACAACTAGGTTCTAGAGGTATTGTGCCCATTCTTAAGGCCAAGGAAATGCCCAGACCTTATTTGTCTTTCCTTTTTACTTCCAACCCTACTAGGGTTTAGAAAGAAATTATGTAAAGGATTTTTGGTCTTCATCCAAAGCTAGATCCCACAACAAAGTGGAAGCAAATTTGGTGTGGGGAAAGTAAAGTAAAGAGAGAATGATTTCAAAAGTGGGCCTCTTTAATAAATTATAATTTAATATACAGGTGAAACTCAAAAAATTAGAATATTATGCAAAAGTTCGTTTATTTCAGTAGTGCAACTTAAAAGGTGAAACTAATATATGAGATAAGACTCATTACATGCAAAGCGAGATAGTTCAAGCCTTGATTTG
>JANHFO010003200.1:111492-122117 GCA_032468095.1 Pareas carinatus
CAACAGTTCGTTTAGGAACCGTTCGAAGTTACAACGGTGCTGAAAAAAGTGACTTATGACCATTTTTCACACTGACGACGGTTGCAGCGTCCCCATGGTCATGTGATCAGAATTCAGATGCTTGGCAACTGACTCATCTTTGCGATATTTGCAGTGTCCTGGGGTCACGTGATTGCCTTTTACAACCTTCTGACAAGCCAAGTCGATGGGAAAGCCAGGTTCACTTAACAACCATGTTACTAACTTAACAACTGCAGTGATTCACTTAACAATTGTGACAAGGAAGGTCGTAAAATGGGGCAAAAGTCACTTAACAAATGTCTCGGCAACAGAAATATTGAGCTCAGTTGTGGTTTTAAAGTCCGTGGCTACCCATAGGTTTACATAGAAGTGGCTGCATTAAAGAAAATGTAACATCAAAACAGACTACCTTGCAGGAAAATAGTAATTAATCAAATCAATGCCCAGTTCAGTCATTTGATAATCAGTATGTTTGAATACAAACATCATTTCTAAAGTTCTTCCTCTGCTTTATATTTTGGTTATACTGTTCTGCTTTCCTTAGGTATTTCCGATTAAAGCGGAGTCAGAGTCTGAATCAGAAGTGGAACTAGATAGTAACACCACTGGAAATGACCTACTGGATTTTCTTAAACCACAGCAAGACCAAATAGCTACTTCAAGTTTATGTGATCAATTTTATGATTCACTTCAGGACCTCAAAAGGAATAACAGGCAGAATTTGTTAGAATTAGGATGCTTATATCAAGTAAAGCTGAAAAATGCTCATCATTCATCTAGAAAAGTCAAGGAACTGGAAGATTTTTTCCAGGGCAACAGAAAACTGATACTGCCAACAAAATTCCAGAAAGATCCGAGGTAAATTTAGTGTTTTTCTTTCTTTCATGGGTTTAACAAATTATACTATACTAGACAACCTGTTGTCCGCATTGTTTCAGAGATAAAAACTTCAGAGATTTTTTTTTCTTATTCATAGGTGTGGTAACATAAGAAGTTGGAACTCATTGTCTGATATCAATTTAGATAGTGCGAAAGATGACAAAAATCACAATTCATTTCTTCAGTCTTGTTCAAAACCAAAGAGTGCCTCAGCTATTGGGATTCCTTCTTTTACCATTCCTCAGCCCTTCAAAATGACCCTGCGAGAAGCTCATAAAAAATCCCAATTACAAAAACCACAGGCATTTCTTGAAAAAGAGTCAACTGCATACAAACGGCAATTGCAAGAGGCCGAAGAATGCCAGAAACAGTTCAGAGCACACCCTGTGCCTGCTCATATTTATCTGCCACTCTACCAGGAAATAATGGAAAAGAATGAAATCCGTAGACAAGTGGAAACTCAAAAGAGGAGGGAGCTACTACTTTCAATGCAGAAACCCTTCAGCTTTCAGATAAAAGAAGAGAAGAAAAAAGAGGCCACCAGACAGAAGTTTCTGAACATTTTAACCCCAGCTAAGAAAATAGTACCAATGTTCAGGCAGAAAATCCCCAAGTCCGCATATGAGCCAATGCTTGGAGATAAACTTGAAGGTAAAGAAAATATCATCTAGGCATGGATTCACTTTTGACTTTCCTAACATAATAATGGTTGTTAACATTTCCCTTCATTTGGGAAAGGGAAATAATTGCCACATTAATCTTGTTTTGCGGTCTTTCTCTTATTCAGTCACAATACAAAGACTTGTCCAATGTAAAAGCAAGTAAACTAATCAAATATACTGAGGAAAGCAGAACAATTTATTCAACAACACAGTATATACCAGTGATGGCTAACCTCTTAGACACCTGAGTGCCCGGACGAGTCGCGATTAATGAGTCGCAGCTCATGATGTCATTGCCTGTCACTGCTGCTCTTTCTGAGCATGTGCATGACCCCATGATGTCATCACCTGGTGCTACTACTCCTTTCTGAGCATGCTCGGTTCTGGGGCGATGCTGGGGCGATTTGGCTTGCGTGCCAGCAGAGAGGACTTTGTGTGCCCGCTGCGGCATGCACGCCATAGGTTCACCATCACTGATATATACAATGCAAATTGGTTGTATATTTCACACAGGAGCTTTCTATTATAGAACTTGAATATTTTGAATTTTAGATTTTTAGTTTACCTGGAGAAAAATTTTGTAGTTTCAGAGTCAACACATTTGATGGCACATAATCATTTTTTTTGTTTACAGGTTAAAGATTTGTGTTGTGTTGTTATTTAAAAGCACTGTCTCCATTAGCTTTCTCCATCAGAAGCCTCTCTCAAATTCCTAGTCAGCTGCCTATACTGCTTGGTGTAATTTTCCACATGGCAAAACAAATATATTGAGAAGGACTGTTGTACTTTGACATTTTCCATTGTGTGTTTTGTATGTAAATTGTCATAGTATGAATGTTCATTATTTTTTCCTTTTAATCCCTAGAAGCTGAACTCTTAAGAAAAATCCGTATTCACTTGAGAGCCAAGGAATTATTGGAAAAGTCCTGGGCCCCCAATGAGCTTGACAATAAAGAAAGGGATAAAAAATCTCAAATTGCCTCCAAAAATAGGGAGCAAAGGTTGGGCTTTCTGCATGACAACTTTAGTTTTAAGCCAAGGATTAATACATCAGTGCCTGATTTTGAAGAACTTTACTGGGCATTTCAGAGAAAAGTACTAACCAAACAAGAAGTTAAAGAAGCAACTCGTAATAAACCATTCAGACTGAGAACATCAAATCTCAGTTGCAGACATAAAATGTGTGACAAGATGATGGTAAAGGAATTGCTTTAACTTTTCTGTACTTCGACATGTGCATATATCTCCTCAGCACAAACAATTATTTTCTATCACTCAACACTGGGAATGTTTTAGGTTAAGTATATTATTGTGGAATATAGAAGGAACAGCTTTAACAATAAGTTTGTTTGAAGTCCAGTGCTAATGTAATTTCAAATAGAAAAATATTGTTCTAACCATTTCGGACTGGTGAACACATTTGGACACTGTGTTGTGCAACTTTTTGCGATATGTCTTCTGTAGGGCTTCCTAATTCACGAAATGGCTACTATGGTGGGCATAGCACCAGTTTAATGGAATGTTCCTTTTTGTAGGCAAATAGGCAGATTTCTAACGTGAAATAGTTAGCCTGGTAGGTGCTAAAGAAGAAATATGCCGGCATGTTGATGTTCCTGCATTCCAGACTGGAACTCTAACCTAAAAATATTTGTATTGTTGGGAGAACTAAATTGAAAAGAAGAGGCTATAAAGACACTTACTTCCAATATAGCCAGAACAATCCTAAGTCTGAGGAGAAGCCTCAGTCTTGCTAGCTGACATTACCCTGAGTCAAAAGTTTTGATATTTGAACAATATAGCTTTGAGTCAAAGTAGCTGGAGAGCTGAAGGTATTCCAGAGAAATATGATGGTCTAAATGCTATGGCTATTTGTTCTGTATGATATGTCTTCTTAGCTTTTTTAGTGGCAAAGCACTGCCAGTGAGCCAGCCATAGCATTTTATTAGCATCATTTGCAGGGAGCTCTGAAGGCAAATACTCCTCTCCACCCAAAGATTACAGAATCCTATGGCTTCAGAAATGCCTTTCTGGAGAGTTTAATATTTTACCTGAATTCATTTTGGATTATGCCCATTTTTATTTTCTATTTATATTTTATTTTCATTTTTGGCCTATGGGACACAGCTTCTGAACTGTTGAAAGGATTTAAATCAAATTATTAAACTAAAAGCTAGTACATAATTATCAAGGCTTCCAAATTATATCTGCAGGACAAGAAGACTAGCCAGCATATTTTGTATTAAAAATATTATTTGAAATTTGGGTAAGAACCATTTGTTGAATGTTTTCTGTGTGGTAATGATGGTGTTTTGGAATTTTGCAGGATATCTCAGTACATATATTAACACAGCATATATTCACAAGGCTTTTGCAAGTTAACAAAATGTTACATACTCATACGTGGACGCACATGGAAGAACTCATGCGCTTAAAATGGTGCTTGCTACGGAATTTTTTTTTAAAAAAAATTAGACATAAGTATTTTTGCTTTCAGGATTTTCAGCAACCTTCTAAGACACCAATACAAAGAAGTCGGTCTTTCACTTGTTTGTCATCCCTCTCTGCTAATACACTTCCAATATATATTACAGATGCAGTGAGAAAGAGGGCAGGTGCTATTAAGTAAGTGCTAACATTTTTTTAAATACAATTGAAAAATACATGTATAGTAATATTTTATAAATATTTTATCATAAAATGGCATAACCTTTAGCTTCATTATAGCTTGACTTGGAATTGGGAAAAAATAAGATAAAGTGATTTGAACGCTGACTATGTAGAAATGTAATAGTTTACACTGACTTCTCTCCCTTTGTTTCCTTAGTTCCTATCCAAATCAACATTTGATGGAGATTACCTTTGAAAATGTATTCTATATTTCATGAAAAAGCTAAGAATTAACAGGGTGCTAACAAGCACATTAAAGGGAGGCTTATAAAGTTTTTTTTAAGGTTTAACTATAAGAAATTAACAGATTTTATTTTGTTCTTTGTTTCTATATATTTGTGATTTCATTTTGAAATAAATTAAGGTAATTCTTGAATTACCACTGGAATAGGGGTATTTCTGGTTGTATGTCATTAAGAATCATAAGTTGAGGTCCCCATTTGACCGAACCCAATTTTACATTTTTTGCAGTGTGCATTAATCAAATTGCCGTGGTCAAATCCATGGTCATTAAACAAATGCAATGGACATGTGCAAATCTGTTTTGAATGGGCAGTTTTTGCTGGAGACCAGTAAAACAAGTTGTGAATTATGGGCACGTGACCTCAGGACTCTAGAGCTGGTCATAAAGCCAAGACAATTGCCAAGTATGCAAAATGCAGTCATGTGAGAGTGGGGTGCATGTATGTGTATGACATATTTGATGGCCAGATGTAAAGCACCTGTACTGAACCTGTTGTAATTTTGAACAGTTGTTAAGTAACTGGTCATAGGTCAAGGGTTATTTATATGTTCTATTGGTCACAACTATTTTTACAGACTCCTCCAAGAAAATAAGAAATACATGGAGAATGAAGGAGCTCGCTGGGCAGAGCTACAAAGAAAAAAATGTCAAGCAATGCATAAATCAGTGATTTGTCGAGCGAAAGCTATGGACCCACATAAAAGTTTGGAAGAGACACACAAAGAAAAACTGAAGCAAAACTGGTCAGTGTTATAAATTTACCAAGTGATACTTAGAGCAAATATTTAAACATAGATTACATAGTATTATTTATAGTTATATGTTTCTGTGTTCATACACATGTATTTATTTAGGTGAATTGACTTTC
This sequence comes from Pareas carinatus, assembly GCA_032468095.1. Classification (NCBI taxonomy): domain Eukaryota; kingdom Metazoa; phylum Chordata; class Lepidosauria; order Squamata; family Pareidae; genus Pareas; species Pareas carinatus. The sequence goes on from JANHFO010003200.1 coordinate 116,834, forward strand.
AATAGTGGCCAAAATGTAGCAATCATAAAAGTATTGTTAATTTATACTTTAATTATTTATTTGTATTTACAGGTTACTGTTGTACAAGTGTACAAAATTGCATGCAAACTTGTAAGATATATTAAAATCACACTGTATTAGAACAATATTAACTTACAAGATCAGACTAAAGAAATATGTTAACTCCTTGACAAATCAATAAATAGAGCCCAATCTTATTTTTGAAGGTAAAGTATCCTATATTCTGGGAATTATGCAGGACAAAGCTATTTTTCATGTATGAACAATTAATTCAATTATTTCAGCCAGTAAATTTGATTGTTTCAGGCAAAATGGCCAAAAAAGAACAAGAGAATATAAGAAAGAACTAGAAGAGATGAAGATGCGAGTGAAGAACAGACCTTATCTATTTGAGCAAGTCACAACAGTAAATGTTTTGCAATTGAGTATTTTAAAAATTACCTCAGACATATTATTTAAAGTGTATTTTTAAAATGTCCACCTGCCTTATTTTAAAGAGTTTACCTAAAAAGTTTAATTTATTTTTGAATATTTAATTTACTTGTGAAAGAGAAAAGCGTTTCTAAGATATCTCACTTTTTATTCCAAAGCATAGTGCCTGTCAAGGAGCAGAGAAGCTTTTTAGGGACACCTTGCAGCAGTTTGGGTTGAATGAAGAGTTTGTGAGAAAGAAGGTGAGAGAAGCCACTGACACAGTAGGAAAACAACAGCAATTTGAATCAAAAAGGTATGAGAGGAAATAATATGTACTAAAAATATACGTAGCAAGGTTGATGCCACCAAAAGTCTAATGATTGTAGTGAAACCATGCATTCAGAGGCCCATACACAGCCTCAGTAATGTTAATGTTTCACTAGCATTATATTTCTGCCTTTGGTTTATGAAACCAGATATTCCATACATCTTTCAAGGTATATTCAACCTTTTTATCTCTTCAGCAGGTCTGCAAAATTGGTAGGCTACACTGGCACAATCATTTTTCTTTGTATTATTGAAAATAAATATGGAAGTAGGGAAAATAACAAGAGAATTTAGATGGCAACTGTCTCACTCCTAACCTGCCTGCAACAAAACAATAAACCATAAATTAGCAATTCCTTCAGCATAACATTTGATGATCTTAGAACTGCCCTGTAAGTCAGGGTTCTCTAGTTCCCGGTCCATGGCCCAGTGCTGGGCCACCGTCGACTCGGAACCAGGCTGTGGAAGTTGTGGGTGAGCACATGCATGAAGCTGCATTTGTGAAAGCAGTGTGCATTCGCGCATGGACCCCCCCCCCGACCCCCCCTCTGGTCCACTGAGCTGGATAGGTTGAGGACTGCTGCTGTAGCCACTTGTTATAATTTTCTTCCTTATCATAAACCTCTGTCTGACTTTAGGTAAAAGAACAGACTGACTAACACAACTGTTGAAAGGATAAGATGAAAAACTGTACACATACCCTGACTTCTCAGAAAGGATTCTTTTGTGCTAATTTTGCAGCTATGTTTATCATTTTAGTAATTTTACTGACAATAATGTAACGAATGCTTTTAATTAACAGAAATCACAAATTCCAGAAAGATACTAAGGCTGACATCATAAAACAACTATCTCAAGAGGGACTAAAAAGACTGGAATTAAAGTAGAAACAACTGATAAAAGTCTCCATTTGGTTTCGGCATATATATTTTTCTTTAATCAAATCTAGTTTAGGACTAGACAATTTCTGCAGAAGAACCGAACCTAAATTTGTAATGTTTAATTATATTAAAATATGTGAATCTGAAGTACTTTAATTAGCAATATGACTTGAAGCGGTTAATGCTAGATTTTTGAGATCCTGCTTAAATGAAGATTGCTAAAGATGAAAGGAGTTGTATATACATCAGTCATCCCAATCAATTTGAACTAGACAACACATTTGAAAGACACGTTTAAAATTACTACCATTGACAAGGCTTATCACAAAATGCTCTTTTCCCATAAGCAAACTGATGCCTAACAACCTAAATAACAATGAACTCCCAACAGTAATCTCTAACATGCACAGACCACTGGGGAAAGTGAGCCTTCCAGAAAACATCACTACTTTATTTCTTCTAGGAGAGCTTCTCTTGTGTGTTTTACAAATATCTTTCAAAAACTTTGCGCAGATCTATTAGATGAGTTAAATTTCAAAAACTAGCCAAATTTTTCTAGAATTACAATGAGTTCAGCTTCTTTCAACCAAAAGATTTACATACAATCTAAAATTTGCATAGTTAATTTAACCTGATCCAAATAAATCTCTCTTCTTGTATTTTACAGTAAGACAAGAATTACTTAATATAGATTCAAAGACTTTAGTATCAAAACAGAAAACTTAAAATGTAAAGTCTGTTTTTAAAGTTCAGTTTTGTGCACTTGGGCTTTGGCCAAGAACACTGCACTACATAACTCTACTGCATCCCACTTTTCCCTTGTCAAGTATGTTCTTGAGGCACACATTAATTGGATAAGAATTTAGGGACTATTGAGTGCTTCTCTTAAATGCTATTTCTTTTTGAGTCAGTGCATTCATTTCAAATTAATTTTAATGTTCCATTAGTGTTAGCCTAGTCCAAGAGCAATGTAACATATATGTAATATTTCAGCCAAAGTTCCATTTTTTATTTGCTTATACCATGTATATTCTTTCTAGACTAACCCTTGCTATCCTAACCTAATGATACACTGTGTGCAATATTAGGGAGTAGCTATCCTAAATCTCTTCCTTTTCCCAAGATCCAGCTCTAAACTGTGCTGTCTCTTGCCTCACCCCCCCACTTCCCTCATCCTTTAAATGTGTGCCCTTCTTCCTGGGAACTTGCTGTTAATATAGTCCATCATAGTTAGTGTTTAATACTGCATATAACTATTGTGTTTTTAAAGCTGTTACTCATTTTGAACTTGTGTATAATACAAAGTGTATTTGAAAAACCATCAAATAAATGCACACACAACCATATCGAGAATGGAAATATGTAGTTTATTTACAACAGAATGCCACTGAATAATTTTTACCTTTGATTTTTTTTAAAAAAATCAAAAATCTATTAAATCTAATAATTAGAAATTAAAATATCACAGCAGGAAGCAACTGTGACCTAAGCAATCCTCTGAATAGTATGAGATCTTCAGTTTGCAGCAAAAGCAATATTTGTGAATATATCCACACGAAGCATGGGAACGCAAAAATTCCAGATGAAAGAATACCACCAACTGCCCCTATAAATAAGAAGGAAAAGCAGAATTGCAACACCTCGGTGCAGAATTTATTACTACCTAAAAGATATTTCTCCAAGAACAAGCCAATATAATGTTGAGCTTATGGTCACTTCAAAAAAGAAAAAAAATCTGGCTTTGAACTAGGTACAAGAACATTATCTCCTGGCTCTTGGACACCAGGTTAAATATTAACTCCATAATTAATAGCTGCTGTTCCATTCACTCTTAAAAAACAAGTTTTTTTCACTGTCTGAAGCAAAACCGTAATCCAAGCCTCTGCTCCATCACGTCATAAGAAGTACACTGGAGACACTGCACAAATTCCAGGAATTTAAACGTCAAACAACTTGAGCATCAGAAAAGCCTGTTCTTAAGCTTCATTGCATATCCTATATTCAATGTTGCAGTTTTGATGTTCTTCTGTAACTGTAAAATAAATGCATTCATTTTACTTCTTTGTACTTGTAGCAGACTTCTAAAGAATGAGCTAGTTCATTCTTTAGTTCAGTTCAAATAATACTGAACCATTTTATCTCGTACTTTTAAAATTAAACAATTTTATCAATATAGAAAATGTGAAACAATAGGATGCAACATTTCTTGTCATCCAAGATCAGGATTTTCCAAAGTAGTCAAAATCGACCTCCAATAGTTGATGGGGATCAACACTTTTGCACTTCTCCCTGCAACAGGCTTTACTGTGCATTTACCTTCTAAATAAATACTGAAAACCAGTTTTTGGCCAAATTTTCTATCCAAATTTAGAAACTGAGCAAAAATTGATTTCTTTAATATAGCCTATTAAACTATTAACAATTTTCTGAACAATGGGGGGAACACTTTGTAAAAAATATATTTTTCTTTTGTCTTAATTTAGAAGTAAGTTTATAATGCTGGCTCAAAACCACTATGGGTAGTATATATTCTAAACTTAAAGCCATCCCCAAATAACCCACCTGAAACTAGAGATTCATCCAACAAATTGAAAGGAAAAGTTGCTAATGTCTTCCTGTAAATACTAGTTATTATAGATCAGATTACCAAATTAATTTTCTACTTTAAATGAAATGCTGCAAAGGAATGTTGTAATCCTCCAATAAAACATAAAGTAAAGATCTTAAGATAAATATAGGGATTGTTATTAAACTGAACCTATCAAATTCTTCAGTGGAATTACACCATATTTAGCAATGATGCATTGAACTTACCATGAAGATCCTTTTTCTACAGTAAGGTCAGAGCATTCTGAAGTGGATATCTCTTCCCACTCTTTCAGAAGATTCCAATGTCAGTTCTTGGAGGAAAATAAAAGGTCCCTTACCCAGTTCAGAATACAAAGCCAGAAAGCGACTCCACAAAATAAACTTGAGAAAGTAATACAGGAAAGTTACATTAGACTCCATATAGAATGCAAATATGGACAACTCCCTCTTTTCTTGGTGGACTGAACACTATGCCTTTATGATAAGGGCATTCATAGTAAGCCTGATGTGGATTGCCCTATAGTATAATCAGCACATTCTAAAGTGGAATACTGTATAGCAAAGCTGTCACTGGGGGTATGGTCATGTCCCAGGAAATAGTCTTTGCTCAGAATTATTTCCTTTAGTAACTTCCTGGTGAAGAGTGTTTTACTTAGGTATAAGAGTTACAGGTAGTCCTCTACGTGCGACTACAATTCAGCCCAAAATTTCTTGCAACAGTTGTTAAGTGAATCGCTGCAGTTAAGTTAGTAACATGGTTGTTAAGTGAACCTGACTTCCCATTGACTTTGCTTGTCAGGTCACAAAATCATCACATGACCTCGAGACACTGCAACCGCCATAAATACATGCCAGTTGCCAAGTGTCTGAATTTTATGTGACCATGCGGATGTCGCAACAGTTCTAAGTGTGAAAAACAGTTGTAAGTCGCTTTTTCAGTGCCACTAAATGAATTGTTGAGTTGAGGACTACTGAGGGGCAAAAAAGTATTTAGTCAGCCACCAATTGTGCAAGTTCTCCCACTTAAAAAGATGAGAGAGGCCTGTAATTGA
>JANHFO010003200.1:122375-132787 GCA_032468095.1 Pareas carinatus
AGCCAGCACAGCTGAGCTGAGGAATTCTGGGAGTTGAAGTCCACCCACCTTAAAATGGCCAAGATTGGGAAACTCTGATTCTAGACAAAGGAGCATAGCACATTTTTTTAAGATACTTTATCGTGGATTTAAAAGATAACATCTATTTTGTTTGACATCCAGGATTATGTGTTATCATTTTTCCTTGTAACAATGAATAATATGGTACAAGAATGAAAGAATGCCTCAACTTGTAGGACTTGTTCAATGTCATGGTCTGGAACTAGTTTCTGGACTTCAACTCAAATGGCTGTTTTGTCCAAATGATGACAAATGACAAAAACAAAAAATGAGGCAGGGTGTGGTTAAGCTGTTGGGTCACGTTTTCTGTGCTACAGAACCTTCACTTTCCTTTCCCCTTGTTGTTTACAGGGGTTCCTACCTTTAGCATAATTTTACAAACCAGTTCTGCTATGGAGGACTGCTGCATGAGGGAAAATACAGTTTGATGGTCAAAAGAGAATCTTATTTTTCCTGCATCCTCTCTACTCTTCAACTTCGTTGAATACATCAGGGAATGGAAGGCTACTAGCCAGTGTAATGGGGTGTAAAAGTAACCAACAGTAAAAGCCACACAGACACACACAATTGAGTCCAAGACAGAAATGTAATTCCAGAAAGTGTCTCAAGCTCGGCCCTCCCTAATTATAGATAAATGGAGGGAAGAAGCATGAGCATTGAGACTTGTAAGATTCTGTTACTTATAAGTAATAACTTTTGATACCTATGCTTCCGCTATGGCGTTGTGAGGCCCGTGACCTGTTTTGAGGTCATCGTGGCCCGTTGGGAGGGCTACAGTGGGCTCCGAACAGGCTGCGGTGGCCTGAGAAATGGCCGCACGGCCCTCCCAATGTGCTGCGCTGGCCCCAAAATGTGTCGCGCTGGCCTCAGAAAAGGCTGTTCTGAGGCCAGTGCGGCCCATTGGGAAGTCAGCACGGCCCACTGGGAGAGTAGGGGTGGCCTCTGAACAGGCCAGCTGGCCTCAGAAAAGGACATTCAGAGGCCAATGCAGCCCATTTTGATGGCCGTGCGGCCTTTATAAAAAAGATTTATAATTAGATTTATAGACCGCCCTTTTCCGTTGCAACGAACTCAGGCCAGCGCCGGTTGTTTGGAGGGCCAGATAGAGCGAGGAGCCGGGGCAGCGATCCGAGGCAGGCAGCCAGGTAGGCCCTGCGTAAGTTGGTGCAGGGAAGGCAAGCGTGGGTTGCGGGGGGGTAGAGTTAAAAAGGCAGATCGGAGTCACATGGGGGTAGGATTGGGGGGTTAGAGTTAAAAGGTGGGCAGGGGTCGCAGGGGGTAGGACAGGAGAAGGGTTTGATTTAAAAAGGAGGAAAACAGCCTACCTAAATGCCATGTTTGTACTTGCTGCTACTGGTGGTGTGAAGGGGGAAACCCAAAATGAAACAACAGGCTGTGAAAGCCCTCCAATCAGGAAAAAGGAAACAAACATCAGATATTTTGTCCAATCACAACCCTCTACCTATCCTGAATTTAAATATGGCAATAAATTTTAAATAACTCACGTAAAACTTAATATTTTTAAAAATTCGCTCTTAGTAAGCACCTAAATGGCAAGACAAAGGTATGGAGGAAATTTCATATTCCTAGCTTCAATAGTTTGGGAGATCTGATGATGTGTCAGTGAGTGAGAGAGTCATTTTTCGCTTTTATATTTATAGATATTAGTGTTCCTAACTTTGGTTTTCTAATTTGGTCTAGCTTGGAGGTTCCTGACACACAGAACTTGGTCACCAGTAGATTCATCAGGGGGTCAAAGACAGGAGACTGCTTTGGTCTTTTAGGCCTAGGGTCCTGAAGAATTTACCAAGTAGAAGATTTTTTGAATAGACTGGAAGACTCAGGGACCTGCTACTATTCTCTTTCTTATCTAGGGACAGGTCTGCTTCCACTTTCTTACTAGGTCTCAAAGGCAAGTCAGGTCAGAAGTAGTGTTAGGGAGTATTCCCAATGACTTGCCTTTTCTGCCTACAAAAGTAGCCTCGTAGTTGCCCCTTAAGCAGTCAGGAGACAGATCCTCCAAAGAAGTGGAGATGCTCTTCCTTTCCCCCAATGTCGTTCTCCCACCATGGGGTAAAGGATGACTCCAAAATGGAACTTCTTGCCATTTCTGTTCCTCCTAAGATGTGAGATCTCAGGTATAGGTCTACTCCACAGGAGCCATGGATTTCTCAGAATTCTCTGAGAATCAAAAATCTACTGAGTCTTTGAAAGGGGATACTGCTTGGCAGAGCTAGTTTTAATGATGTGTTCCCATTTGTTAAGAACAATGGCTGGATGTGATGCCCATTGTTGCTGGCTTTCATACACTCAGGTGCCTATTCTTCGGCTTCCCAAAGGACCTACCACCTATTAAAAGTGGGTTGTCCATGATCAGCAATTCAGCAGTGATCTTGCTGTTCTCAGAATCATGACGGGGAGACAGACATATGGCACTTGGATGTATACTTGGAAGTTAAGCCTCAGTCAGAAAAATCAGATTTGTTTATATATTTATTCAAATTCTATATCTGCAGACGACTCTGGACGATTCACAATTCATAATTTGTTGCTATTGCTTAGCTTAGCACTCCTGAAGCAAACTGCAAAGGAAAAATTACTAAAAAAAAGGAAAATGTAAAAATAACAGAAATCACTGGCTGAGGTCGTCTTTGCCATAAGGACAACAGATAAAATGTAGACATGCATGCTTTCTGAAGTAAGAAAAGATGGAACTGGAAAAGGGAATTCTCCTTTCCCACAGGAACTGAGATTAGAACTTTTTCTAACTTTACCTTTTGAGCAAAGTGGGAAGGATATGTGCACTTTAGAATGGTCTGGTTCCGCAGTAGAAAAACATGCAAATTTCTTACCTTCAATCATAGAAGGAGCAAATGTTTTCTGAAATTAAAGAGACTAGCACTACGTTTTTCAAAACAGAAACCTTCAGACCTAAGAATTTATTGTAGTAAGGATGACACGCCGTAAGAGTGCCTTGATGTTGACATGGGCATCAGATGATGAGATGGCAAAACCACATCAGTTACATCATGGAGAGAATTTACTGCTGCTTCAGCTAGAACCTCTACAAATCAAGCAGAAAAATAAATGATACTTTAAAAAGGAATACTAACATACAATCATTATATAATGAAAACAATTCATTATACAGGCAATGTTTCACAAGGTTTCAATGATCTCTTAGGCAACAATATATACAACACATAACACTAGTCATACGCCTGACCTGTTTTGTTTTGGAGCAGTGGCAAGGTGTTCTGAGTTTGAGGAAAACACTGGCTTTCCTTCTGTTATGGGCAGACTCCCAGGTAGGTTTGCAATTCTTTGACATCACTACCCACCACAGGGAGGATGGTCTTACTGGATTGGTCAGCTCCAGGCAACTAATGGAGTCAAATGGATTTCAGAACTATGCTTCGAAGGGTCTGCTGAATGGTTTCACCAAAGCCCTTATGGTCTCCTGGGACTTGGAATCATATCATACCTCAGCAGCTTTTCTTCCCCTGTGGATCCCAGAACTCTCCTGCTTTATGGAGGAGCTTAATGAGGTGAAGCAGGAGAACAGACACTTCTAACAGACAAGGAATAAATCCAATACAAACATGGATTAGAGCCAACCTTAGTAGTAAGGTAGTAAGGGTAGCAAAATATAAAAATGGAATTTTTTCAGACTGTGTGTGATCTTCCCTTGCTAGGGAAAGCTATAGAGAAGGTGATCACGCTGCAGCTTCAGAAGACTCAAGAAGAAACAGATTTTCTGGACCTCTTTTAGTAGGAATAAAGGTCTGGGTCTGGGACTGAGAAAGCACTGATCATACCCCTGGTTGTTTTTCTCTATCCTGTCTGATCCAACAGGAAGGGAATGCTCTAAGTGCCATTGGCTATAGACTGTCAGCTGGCGAGGCTCAGAAGACTTGTTTTTTTGCTGTAACACCTGCCATCTGGAAAATTCTCCTTCTGGAGATCAGGTTTACCTCAACTCTGTTGGCTTTTTGTAAGATCCTAAAGACCTGGTTCTCTGCTCAGGCTCTGGCCCTTCTACTGATATGAATTAATTACTGTTCTTCTTAGTTGCTCTGCATTTTAATTCTTGCATATGTAACTTTTTATTTTTAATCACTGTTTGCTACATAGATTCATTGTTGAATAATAAATAAATATCACTCCCACCACAACGTCTTGTATCTCAACATTTTTGCCTGAAATCTCTTGCAAAAACACCAAAATCTCCCAGGATTTCAACCATATGAAATAATAATTGAATTTAAGGATTCCATTGATACCATTTGGCATCAGGGTTGGAACTGTTATATTGCCACTGCATAACATATAGCAATAAATACTCCAAAAAAAACATTAAAAAGCATGTCTTGGTAAAGGATAAATCTTTTTTCAACATTCCTCATATAGCTTATCTTATGCTAAGGAAAGCTAACGTTTTATGTACAATTATGCTTTCTGACAGATTAAATTTAATAATAATTTGAATAATTAAGCAGCAACAACTTGTGCTTTGAACTATCAAGTATTCTCAGTTTATGTCCAACTCAGAGATCACATTAGACAATCTACAAAGTGCACTAATATCAACCAGACCAAATAAAAAATGAATCGCAAAAGAATTTACAAGCTCACACTTCAGTCCTATGAATTGTAAGATACTACAGAATATGAAATGATCATCCCAACTAAGAAAGCATCCAGCCTTAAGATGAGATATCTGCTTTCAAGGGACAGACGACCTTTGTAAGAAAACAATGATTCTTTTCTTGTCTTACTTTTCAGTTTCCCAAAAGAATATGGAATAAAATTGGCAACTCAAAATTATTCCATCATCACTGTACAATTATCAAGGAAGTTTTAAAATCCACCCCTTCTTGTATTATGGTTAACTTCTGTGCTTATTTGCCTGTATTCCATGTAAACCTATTGAATTATATTATACATTGAAAACACAAGATCATCTCTGATTTCATTTCATACAGGGCTTCCTTTAGATTAGACCAAAACATTTTCTCACCTTCTTTTACACCAATGATTGATTCCGCATCTGGCAAATGCAACGATTCAACAAGGCTAGATGGAGAGTTCATTGACACCAGGCTCTTACTGTCTAATTCAGATTCTTCCAACAAACTGCTGCCCATCAGTGATTCTGTTTTTTTTTTTAAAAAAAAGCCATCACATGATTAATTTACTGTGGTCTGCAATGTTATTTTAGAGTCCAGAAAAGTGGATTATATTATTACTCAGAAATCTGAATACAGAAAATTTGTGTTGCGCTCATCCTTACGAGATTTTCTCTTTGAAGCACAGAAGATGAGGGGGTGGTAGCAACAGGTAAATGTTGATGTACGCACAGTTCAAACAGTTCAGTTTCATAAGGAGACTATAACTAAATAAGATTAATGTTCTTCAAAGATTACTTTTGCGAAACAGAAACTTCACTTTCACAAATTAAACTTCAAAGCCATAAATTTTTAATACCTTATTCGGATACATTTTACTTTCATTAAACAGTTATCCATTTTTGCAATCCAGAACTACTGTTATTATTTGTTTGAATGTTGTTTAAGACATCAAAAAGACATACCATGGAAGGATAAAAAGTCTGCCCAAACATAAGAGCATCTATGTTTCGGCAGAAAAATAACTTTTATCAACACACTCAGTACATGACTAATTATATGCTTAATGAAATATTGTGCCAAAACGATCCATTCTTCTGCAAACATGACCGATTAAAGAAATCATGCCAGAAGGAAACAAGACTGGACATGCATTCTAAACCGATGATATTGCATCAAAAGTAATATGTTCAGACAGAGTATAAGTAGTTTTTACTTAATCAGCCTTTGAATTACCAACAGGCTCAGAAGGGTGCTTTGGGGCCTGTGAAGCACCTCTGACTGTTGTGAAAAATTGCGTACACCCCCATGATCGCGTGATTGCAATCTGCTTTATTTATGATCAGTTGCCAAGCACCCTGCAATGATGTGATTGCCATTTGCTGCCAGCTTTGCCAGAAAAGTCAATGGAGAGGCAAGGAGATGAGGATTTTAGCAAGGATTCCTACCTCTCTATGCCTGTAGACAGATTCTAGCACATGTTAAAAGCCCCTGCCTCTCCATAACTGTGCATAATTTGTGTGCTAAAATCCTTGTCTCCCTGCCTCTCTGTGCTTTAACTGCCTCTCTTTGCTTGCAACTCTATAGGCATAGTGAAGCAAGGACACATGAATTTAGCTCATGCATTTCCTTAATGATCCAACTGTAGAGTTCTAGGATTATGTTTGTCAAGCAAAACAGTCACATGATATGTTTTTAAGTTCAGTTCTTTTGATAGAAGGTACACAAGTGGAAGAAGGACACAAGTGCATGGAATAAACTTGCAGTGCTTTTGAACTCTCTCTTGGCTTCTGTCATTTTCTTACTTTAATTAATTAATTGCACTATTTATAGCAGTGGTCGGCAACCTTTTGGACCTCAGAGACTACTAAATTCATAATTTTAAATCCCGCGAACCACTAATATGAAATTTTTAAAGATACATCTGTAAAATAATGATCAGGGAACTTCCATTTTATTAATATAAAAGGCACCTATTTAATATAATAAAATTTTAAAAGCTTGTTTAATTATAACAAAATCTTTAAAGGTTGTTTAATTGCAGCAAAATTCTTAAAGTTAGTTTAATTATTACAAAACAATTGAGGCTTATTTAAGTATTACATATTTTAGTGTGGTATTTGTTCCTGAGAGAGAGAGAGAGAAACAGAAAAAGAGAATGAGAGTGACAGAAAGAGAGGGAATGAGACACACACACACACACACACACACACACACACAGAATGAGAGACAGACATACACACAGAGAAATAGGGAGAGAGAATGAGAGACAGACAAGAAATACACATAGAGAATTAGAGAGACAGACACACAGAGACAGACACAGAGACAGAGAGACATAAACACACAGAGATAAACACACATACAGAATGAGATAGATACAGAGACAGACACACACACATACAGAGAATGAGAGAGAGAGAGAGAGAGAGAGAGAGAGAGAGAGAGAGAGAGAGAGAGAGAGAGAATTGCTGCCGCTTGCTCGCTGCTGCTGGTGCCACCACTGCTCTGCCCACCACCGTGAAGCCACGAGAGTAAAGAATTGCTGCCGCTGCTTATGTTTACACTTAATATAGTAGATCGGGCAGGGGCAGGCGCATCTTATTGGACACGCTTGGCCCGCGGACCATCAATATTTTCCAGTGGTTTGTGTATTACAGGTTGGCAACCTCACATTTATAGAGCCATCTATCTCACAACAGTGACTCTGGATGGCATAAAATATTAAAACCCTAAGAATATAAATACATAATACCCTGATTAAAATACTAACCAACAAAACAAAGCCACAACGCTCACCTAACTTTCTAGTTAAATGCTCAAGCAGGTTAACTGTCACCAATCCATTAATTTTGCTATTTCTATGGAACTATTCTCTTACCAATATTTTGGGACCTCATGCTAGGTTTTTCTATTTTAGTCCGTACCTGTTTGCTCATGTTGCCTATTGCTAGTTGTTTCAACCCTGGAATGATGTTTCTTCATGTGTACATTTCTACTACCACTCTGAGAAAATGTCTTCCCACAGATTTGACACTGATGTGGCTTTAGTCCTGAAACAAGGCAGAAAAACACATAAAACAAAGTTAAATATTAATTATGAGTCAAACAGATTGACATTGTAAATATAAAGTATTAGCTCTAAAAAGGCTGCCAAATTCAAAGCATCATTTTGAAAATAAATGTTCATAATTTGGAGTTGTGAATCTCTATGATCTGTAATCTTTAATCTACTGAATGTAGGTCTGGACTACATGAGACTTTACATACTTGAAGACTGACTGAGATATATGAATAGGCTAGGGAAATTAAAAAGCAAAAAGGAGAGACCCTGAAATAAGACCTAGAAATTATACAGCTATCTCCAATACTCTCTGTGAATTTCATCTGGAAAAATAAAATGTTTACCTGAATGAACAACTAGGTGTTTCCGAAGGCTGGAATATTCAGCAAAGGAACGACCACAGCCCTGGGCCTCACATAAAAAAGGCTTTTCCCCTGTGTTATATCAAGTTATAATTAGGTTATTTGCTTCATTTTTAAAAAGACCATGTAAATGGAAAACAGTAATTTACTTTGCATGGAGTTTGATTCTATAGTATTTGTACCATCTGTTGTATTTTACCCAGATCTCTACAATATACCAATGTTCAATCTTTAATTCTTCATATATTCTTAAATGGAATCCCACAATCATTCATGAAATCAATTCAGAATGCCTGCACAAAAAGAACACTTGGTAGGCACAGGAAGATATGTTATGACCACATTTCCCTTATCTTCAAAATAGTGCAATCTAGTGCATAGCTCTCAATAAAGAATTCCTAGATTGTTTTTAAAATAAGTCTCATTTTCACATAATTCCTCTCCTGATTAATTTACTCTCTCATTCACATATTACAGCTTATCACTGTAAATATTCTGATCTGCATTATTTCTCACACAAATGACCAGTAAGGAGTTCTCTCTCTTGCATTAGGATACCATAGGTTGCTTACAACCAGAAATGAAGTCTTCTGAATCTTGCCAGTGAATCTTCCATATCTGCTCACAAAATACTTTTGTTTTTCTTCTATCTTTAAAACCATCTTCTCCAGCAAAGTTTTCTTCAGTATAGTCTATTTCATCTCAAAAGTATCATCAGAAAGCCCACAGTTGCCAGCATTATCTTGCAATTTGATTATTAGCTTTTTCTGTGAGTCTGTTTTTAAACCCTCTTACATTTTCTTTGAGACTGAAAAGAAGAACCATGTTTACTGGATAAGATTGTATATTCAAACTATTACAGCACCTCATGAAAGGTGGTCATAAACATATTCATGAAGGAAAAGAACATACCAGTGTGAATTCGCAGATGATTCTTCAGATTCCCGGCTGTTGTGAATTGCTTTCCACAGCCTAGTTCAGAGCAAATATATGGTTTTTCGCCATTATGTGTTCTCATGTGCACCTTCAATCTTTGTAAGACATAAAAGCTTTTCCCACAATCTTTTGCTGGACATGTGTAGGAGCGATCATTCCTGGAAAACAGTATTACACTCATTGAATTAATATAAAGAAAAACAACAACCAATATTAGAAAGAAGTTTTTGTTTAAAATATGTCACATTTTTTTATCAAAAAGATAAACATAGTCACAGTTAATGGAAAGTAAGGAAGAAATTGTGACAGAAGAAAAGAATATTTTATTAACTCCCAATGCTTTTTGAGGGAATACCTCAAAAGACTGAAAAAACAATTAAGTAATGTATTCACATAATATAAAACAAGTTGCAATTATAAAGCACGTATAAAACGTAAGATTAATAAATACAGAAGAAAAACAAATATTATGGACCACAAAAGAAAGACAAGAGCAATAATTTTTAAAATGAAACAAAAAAATAAGAGTTAGTGAAGTTCTTCCTATTGAAAATGTTATTTCAATTGCTTTTCCAGGCCTTTGAGGGTGGGGACTAGAATCCCTTGAAATGTATTCAGTTTTGCTATAATAAAGGACATAGACTTTCACCAATTGTCTGTCTTTCTACTTGTTTGGTTGGTGTGTTTCTTTTTGGGCATGTATATAATAAAAGCAATACTAGTCTTATTCAGGCCAATTAATTACAAATCAAAACAGCTACCAGTTCTGGTACAAAAACTATTATAATATTTAAAAGAATGCTCTGAATGAGCTTACAAAATAGAGATTAGCTCTTTTAGTGTGACCATATCTCCTCAAATTTAAAATGAATTATTCTGAGGGACAAATCAGTTATATGCTGGATTAATATATATAAAACCTCCAAAACCCTGATAAAATTCAGATATAGCAAGTCTATATACCTGTGAGTTTTTAGATGATATTTGAAGTGAGTTGGCCATACAAATGTTCGATCACAGCCTTCAACAGTGCACTGCAATTTTTTTTCTACACGGGGTAGGTGAGGAATGGGGTTGGATTCCTTCGGCTGTGATTCTCCTGAACAAACATGGACATTTTCACCTGGAAAGTAAAATCCTATCATTAGACAACAATGTCTATAAATAAAAATATTGAGTTTTATTACAAATAAAAATATTGAGTAGCTTAGATACAATAAAATTAGATATATTTCTTAACATCAAAGTCTGCTCATTACTGCTTTTCTCCATATTTATGGTTAATAACTAGCTGACCCAGCCACGCGTTGCCGTGGCTCAGTTTGTGGCTTTTTGAAGTGCCTGGGGCGGAGATGCACTCCC
>JANHFO010003200.1:151631-165833 GCA_032468095.1 Pareas carinatus
GTAAATCTATATGTTCCTGCGGTGTATCTTACACAAACTCTCTTAGGACAGCAGGTTTCGGTTCCTCTTTCTTGGTTAGCTAAGCTGCAAGGTTAAACTGAAGTTCATGTTCCCAGGCAGAGCAGTTCCCCTTAATAAGCAGCTTTTAATTCCCTGAGCTTGATAGCTTGATACAAAGTGCAAAGGTTGCACAGGTAAGATCTGGGTGCCCAGTGCTTCTTCCTCAACACGGTGGACCATCTTCCTAGCGGCTTATACCTACATGCTAACGCACAGGCCAGGGAATTCCCTGGGCCGCGCGGACGTGCTTAGCCGTTGCCCGCTGCCTAACAGCGAGCCACAATGCACAGACCAGGAAGAGGAGGCAGTCCTACTCATAGACTGCAACCGCACCCCAGAACTCGTCACCTCGAGCGAAGTCACGAGGGAAACACAAAAGGACCCCACCCTCAGGAAAATCCTTGCATGGGTTCAGAAAGGATGACCACAAGGGGACACAGGGAGTAAGGACACCCAACCATATGAAAAGCACAGGGAAGAGCTGGCAGCCCAAGCAGGCTGCCTACTCCAGGGGGACAGAGTGGTCATACCCACCACCCTGAGGCACCCAGTCCTCCAGACTATCCACGCTAGTCACCCAGGGATAGTCCGTATGAAGGGACTAGCAAGGAGCTATGTCTGGTGGCCAGGCCTCGACCAGGACATTATGGCTTGGGTAGGGAGGTGCCAAGTTTGTCAACAGTCCTGGCCGGCCCCTCCCAAAACCCCCACCAGGGACTGGGAACGACCAAGGGGACCCTAGTCGTGGGTTCACATAGATCTCACCGGCCCAGTCCTAGGAAAGACCTTTATGGTCACAGTCGACACATTTTCAAAGTGGCTAGAAGTCACCACAATGCGATCGACGACGTCACAGGCGGTGATCCACGCCCTCCGAGACGTATTCGCCACCCATGGCCTGCCTGATGTCCTTGTGTCGGACAACGGGCCGCAGTTCACCGGCACAGAGTTTGAAGGATTTCTGGCCGGCCTAGGAATCCGCCACGCACTCACCGCCCCCGGAAATCCTAGCATGAACGGCCAGGCAGAACGAATGGTCCGCTCCGCCAAAGAGGCGCTCAAACGTCTAAAAACCAGGGACTGGCACGACAAAGTGGCCGAATTTCTGACGTGGCAACACGTTACACCCTGCGCAGCGACGGGCCGCACTCCCGCGGAACTACTCATGGGCTGAAAGTTGCGGTCTGTTCTCAACTGCCTAAATCCTTCGTATGCCCCAATACCAATTAACGAACAACCCACCCCCTCTAGACAATTCAAATTAGGCGATCTAATATACGCTAAAAGTCTAACCCCAGGCCCCCCATGGGTGGAAGGGGAAATAACCAAAATTAGTGGGCCCAAATCCTACATAATCACCCTGGCTGATG
Organism: Pareas carinatus; assembly: GCA_032468095.1. Classification (NCBI taxonomy): domain Eukaryota; kingdom Metazoa; phylum Chordata; class Lepidosauria; order Squamata; family Pareidae; genus Pareas; species Pareas carinatus. The sequence goes on from JANHFO010003200.1 coordinate 153,062, forward strand.
GCCGAGCGTGGCGACGCCACATAGACCAGCTAAGGGGAAGAATCAGGGGAACGGCCACAGACAACCAAGCACCGGAAAATCCAGCCCGATACAACAGGGAAACAACAGGGGAAACAGCCACCGCTACCCCCCCACCCCACAAGCCGCGGGCCCGAGCACCGGAGACCATGGCAGGATGCCTCCCCAGTTTTCCCACCCCGGGAGAACTTACTCTAAACCTGCTAAACAACCCCTCACCACAGGAGCCGAAGGCAGGGGATACGTGCTCCACCTACCCGAAACATCCGAAGAACTGCCGTCTGCCACGAAGACTCCACCTGCCAACGAGGGTGGGGCCGAGTTTCCCGATGGAACTCCGGAGCCTCCCACAGCCGCGACCTCACCCATCGAGGTCGAATGAACCGCACAGGTCCAGACGGACTTATAAACAGCCGGCGTACCTACGTGACTATATTATGTAGAGTAGGCGAAGGGCCAGCTAGGTAGGAAGGGGTGTTGTGTCCGGGGGGAGGGATTTGCCAGCGCGGGAAAATGCCAGCCCCCAGATTGGCAGACTGCCACTCTGCCCGGGGATATAAGGGGCAGCCAGCCACCGCTGCCCCAGCTTTCTCTCTGACCACCCTACCTGAATAAAGCATTGAAAGCAGTAGTGCCTCCGCTTCGTTCCTCGCGACACCCATCTAACAGGTAGGAAGTCTGAACGTCAAAGAATCGATGCCTTAGAGTTGTGATGCTGGAGAAGACACTTGAGAGTCCCTTGAACTGACAAGGCAATCAAATCAGTCAGTCCTGGAAGAAATCTATCCTGACTGTTCATTAGAAGGACAAATAATGAAGCTGAGACTTAGATATTTTGACCACCTAATGAGAAGAGAGGACTCATTAGAGAAGGATGTGATGCTGGGAAAGATGGGAGGCCAAAGGAGAAAGGGCCGGCAGAGTATCAGTTGGCTGGATGGTGTCACCAATGCAGCAGGCATGAGGTTGAGCAGACTGCGGGAGGCTGTGAAGGACAGAGAGGCCTGGCAGGCTATGGTCCATGGAGTTGCAAAGAGTCGGCTTTTCATTGCAGTCTTTTAGAATCATATCGAGATTCTAAACTCAGATCTATAACTACAGCACCATCACTTCCCATACTAGTTAAAGGGGAGGGTCACTATGAAATAAAAGATCTTTTGGACTCCAGAGTGTCAAGGGGAAAATTACAGTACTGAGTTAGTTGAAAGGGGTACCCATTATCCGATGCTCAATAGGTGGCGGCCAATGATGTAAATGCTTCAAGACTGATTAAAAGATTTCATACAAGCTTTCCTAACAAACCTAGAGGATAATAATGTTATACAATGCATCAAGACTTTGCTATACTCTATTTGTATTTGTCTGTGCTAGGTCTCATCTCTCTTCGGGGGATCCAACTGTCAAATTCCACGATGTTCCTGTCAGCTTAAAGACTGTGCTTTGAATTTGCCAATGCTAGATGAAGTGGGATGAGGTGGTAAAGTAAAATTTGTCTTAGAAGAACTGCTAGGAAATAGTAACAATTTGTAATTGTTTACATTCTTCTGTACTAAGCATGGTTAGGCAAACTCTGAAGAAAACCTTCACAAAGATACATATTGAAAGTAACCCCAAGTCCCAGCACCCACCCCCAGAGCTCCCCAGATCAATCAGGATATCGGCAGATGTTATGGGAACGAGGTAGACATGGCCCTGTTGTAAATGCCATTCCCACATTCAACATCCTTTAAGTGCAAAAGATGGCTCGTCTTCACACCCTTGTTTCCTGTCTGAGTTTTATCAGTGTCTCTACTCCCTCATTTTCAATCACATTCTTTCTTACCTCCAGTGCTCTCCCCCTCCCAAATGCCTCCCTCCTCCCAGATTATGGCAGTTGCTAGGGAGCTTCAAAATAAGCGAAGATAACTGACAATACCATTGGCAAAATAATAAGAGGTGGGTGGATTCAGAGATTGAGGCCTAGGTTAAGTGAAGGAAAGGGTTCAGATAGGAGACTTTTCTTACATTTCCTTTTTCCAGCTCCAAATGCTCCTGCAGCTCATTCAAAAGTCTATTAGTAAGCTACCAGAAGCATGGCTTCTTTTTTCCAGCACAATAGAAGTGCAGCAACATCCATTTCAGAGAAGACATGGGACTGGGAGTAGCAGAAGAAGTAAATTAGAGGGAGCAGAGGTGTCTGTTCTTGCAGATGGATGGGCTCTTCATTAAGGATAGTATGTATGAAAGAATGTTCAGCTCTCCCTAAGATGAAATGGGATGTTTAGGTTCCAACCCTTAGCTGTGCCCACTTCACTCCCAGTCAACCACCACTGCCAAATCACAGCTAATTTTCTTCCTTTGCTGACCCATTCCCAGCAATTCTCCACTGCCAATGGCCTCACCAGTCCTCTGCCATAAACTCTTTGTTCTGGTCTATTCCCTGAGGCATGGTTTGTGTTATATCTTGGGACTCACCAGACTTCCTGGAGCCTGCAGCAGGAGGCTCTCCAATCTGAGTGGGCTGACCTAGGAAATTAGAAATAGAATGGTTATAGCCGATTGGTTAAGATGCGCTCAGGCACGCCAAGTATAAAAGACAACAGCTGGGGCTGACCGGTTGCTGGAGTTAGTTTTGTGTTAATCCTGTTAAGAATAAACATTTGGTTTGAACAAGCATGCCTCCAGTCTCCTCTGTTCCACGATACTACACTCTGGCGACAAAGGTGGGATTGATCCAGTAAAGGGGCAATGGAAACAGAAACAGGTTCCTTTACCAGTCAGACCAGGGCAAGATGACGCTGCATGGAGTGAAAGAATGTCGACTATTCAACCTCCTGCACAATTTAACCCAGCAAAAGAACGATGTGAGGCTTATCTCTCTCATTTCAATTTCTTCATAGACGCCCACAACGTGGACAACTTTCCCGAAAAGAGGAAAAAGGCGTTATTTTTAAGTCATTATGGTCATGATGTTTTTGACATGGCCACAAATCTAGCAGAGCCTCAAACACTGGAAGAGATATCCTGGAAAGACTTATTGGACAAACTAACAGCCCATTGTGCTCCGACCCCCTCTATGTACATGAAGCGCCACAAATTCCAACACAGGTTGTAAAAGCCAGGGGAATCATTCAGCCACTATCTGGCTGCACTGAGGAGAGCTTCAGTGCACTGCAAATTCCCTAATTTGAAGGAGGCATTGCTGAGCCAAATTATTTTTGGAATCAGGGACATAAAATTGCAGCGCAGATTGCTGGCAAACAAAAACTTATCCTTTCAATTCGTAGCTCAGCAGAAATGCTTAAGGGCCAGAAACTCCAGACGGTACTAGACTGCCTACACCTGAACTACACATCAGACACAACCACAATGAAATCCGACCAGGCCCAACAACTTGAGATTGGGGACAAAGTTTATGCCAGAAACTATACCGGGAAAAGCAAATGGGTTTTTGGAGAGGTGTCAGATATTAAAGCGCCCAGGTCATATGTGATCACTTTACCTGATGGGTCAAGTTGGCGGTGTCACATTGACCAACTAAAGGGAGAAGCAAAACCAAAGGTTTCACAGGGAGGGAACCTCTCAGGGTCTAACGCAAGCATTCCTCCCCCCCATAGACAGCCCCAAAGAAGAAGCCGTGAACTTACCTGATGACTGACTGTCTGGCACACCCAGAGCCGAAGAGGGGTCTTCGATGCGGGAAGAGGCTTCCCCTGGAGCCTCTCCGAAACCGCCAGCAGCAGGTTCGGAGACTCAGATGGGGACAACCTCCTCCACCGCATGTCCAGCACAGAATAAACTGCGCAGGCCCAGTAGGGCCAGCAAATGCTCCACCTACCAGGACGACTATATTTGTGACCAGATGAAACCATCTAAGGGATAAGGGTGTTATATCTTGGGACTCACTAGACTTCCTGGAGCCTGCAGCAGGAGGCTCCTCGGTCTGAGTGAGCTGTCCTAGGAAATTAGAAATAGGATGGCTATAGCTAGTTGGTTAAGATGTGCTTAGGCGTGCCAAGTATAAAAGACAACAGCCGGAGCTGACCGGTTGCTGGAGTTAGTTTTGTGTTAGTCCTGTTAAGAATAAATGTTTGGTTTGAACAAGCATGCCTCCAGTCTCCTCTGTTCCACGATACTACAGTTTGACCCAGGCATTTCACTCCACAGGACAAGTAGCCACCAGCCAATCAGGTGGCCGAAAAGCCTTGCACCCCACTGAGCTTCTTACATACACTGTGCCCGATGTTAGGGGAGGGGACTACATGAAGAGTCACACCTCTTTTAAAGAGCCATCCATGCTGGCTCCCTTGTCAACTTGGCTCCACTGGTCAATCACAAAAGAAATGAGCTGATGGGTGTTGCTGGAAAGGACCCCCCCCTTTCCTGGCCTTGAAGCTGCTGCAGGGTTCCCAGCAGTAAGCCAATACTTGTCCATTCTCCAACACTGTTGGAAAAGTGGTGCCAAGCACACTCAACCCTGGACTTGTATTCTGTAACCTTTGCAGCCTCTGATCAAAATTTGATCTCTGTGCTCAGGGTGTCCCGAAGAGATGGGAGCAATCCCAAAATTGCAGCGCCTAAGAAGGCCAGGCCTCTACTCCATTCCTGTGAACATGGGGAGAACTCATGATTCAGTTAGGTGATTGTGTCCATGCAGCACCTGTATCTGGGACCACTTCTATTCCTTCAAATTCAAATCGCAGAAATTAAATCCTGGGAATTCTCTTCGACTGTGGAGTGAAACGAGAACTCCTCTGAGCATGAATCTAGTTTTTTCCCTTTCCCATTGTGCTTCAGAGGCTCAAGAGGAACATTACCCCCCCTCCCCGATAAATGATCCTTTCCAGCAACATCCATTAGCATATAAAAATGGTTGCAGGAGTTGGGTATGGCTAATCTAGAGAAAAGAAGGTCTAGGAGTGACAAGATAGCAGTGTTCCAATATTTCAGAGGCTGTGTTAGGTCTATTGCAACTCAGTTATCTAATAATGAAAGACCCTCGACTCTATTCATAGTGAAAAATCTTAACAGTGTTCGGTCAGATTCGGATTTGCTGGATCTCCAGCGTTGCTCTAGACATCTCTTCTGGCATTTTATCTCCCTGAGCTACTCAGTAAATCAAGGAGCTTTCCTGGATCCACTACCATTTATTATTTATTTTTTTATTTATTTACACTTTTATATCGCCCTTCTCCCCGAAGGGACCCAGGGCGGTGCACAGCCATATAAAAACAATGAAGACAATTTAACACAACACAATTAAGAACAATTTAAAAATCCTATCATATAATGGCTAATTTAGAAGTCAGAATATAAAACCAATTTAAAACCAAATTAGAATAGAAAATTAAAATTAATATAATGCTTTAGCGAGGTAGAAAGGTGTGGATTAGGCCAACCCGGCCTGGGTATAACTGAGAAGCTTTTAATAAAACAATACCACTGATTATTTTAAAAAGTATAAAATCAATAAATGTTAAATATAAAATAACAGGCCAAATTAATAGGTAAATTATAGTTATTTACATGGAACAATCTCACTATTTATACATTTAAAAAGTTAGCACAGAAAATAGAACTTGGAGACCAAAGATTAAATCCAGATTACAAACATAATCAACTGGTTCTTAATATAATTTCAACTCACCTTTCCAGATGTTTATTTATAATCCTAAAGTCTATCAACAGAAAAGAACCTTCCTCTGTTTATTTGAGGTTATGTGAGTTATTGTGTAAAGAATAACTGATTCTTTACACAAGCCAAGAAAGAAGGGAATCTAGTGAGTAGCTAAAATGTGTGGAAAAAGGACTCTCCCAAAATGTGCTATTTGTGCTAGAGGAAAAAGGATGAAAGATGTTTAACTCTTTGTTCATATAAAAGTAAATCAGTTTCACCCTTTTCTGTCATTACTGAAAATATAGCTCCTGTTAAAAAAAAATTCTGACCCAAGAATTAACTGGCTGTATTTAATTTTTTATATTAAAAAAAGTAGAGCAGAATTAGTTTTGTGAAAGAGTTCAGACAAAATGCAATAGAACTTCAAGAAATTCCATATTTGCTATATTGCTCTAATCGGAAAGAATTCCTTATTTATTCTAATGTTGATATCCAACATTTTTAAATGTTGCTTTTGATTCACAGTACTTTTATAGGTGGTGCTTAATTACCATATTCTATATCACGATTTTAAAACATCCTGCAATCACATGATGTAGCTCCTGGTTTCCTACTCCTGTTACCTTAGGGACTGCAGAATTCTGGGTGTGGTGTGAACTGAAATTGGCCTAATATGCCTCAAGTGGGTTCTCTACAGGTAATTCTCAACTTATAACAGTTTGCTTAACAACCATTCATAGTTACAATGGCACTGGAAAAAAGTGACATAACCATTTTTCACATAACTGTTACAGCAACCCCACGGTTATGTGATCAAAATTCAGATGCTTGGCAACTGACTCATACTTACGACGGTTGCAGTGGCTCGGGGATCAAATGATCATCTTTTTTGACCTTCTGACAAGCAAAGTCAGTGGGGAAGCCAGATTCATGTAACAATGGTGTTGCTAACTTAACATTGGTAGTGATTCACTTAACAACAGTGGCAAGCAAGGTTGTAAAATGGACAGAACTAACAACAAATGTCTCATTTAGCAACAGAAATTTTGAGCTCAATTGTGGTTGTAAGTTGAGGACTATGCATACATTTTACTAGAAGTAAGTCCTGAGGCTTTTAGAATTCTGTCTCAAATAAATAACACATATACATACACACTATTAATGGTCTACCTAATACCATGCCAGCACACAATGACATCTATCAGAATGGAAGAGCAAATGACATGTAATATACCAAAGGATTCTGTATCTTGGGATATTTTAGGATTATATAGGCAAGAGAATCTTTTTTCATGTATTACAGCATTCTTAACTCTTTAATATTATAGTCAGGATACATGATTGCCCGTTGATTAATTTTTACAATACTAATCCATAACAATAAAGAAATAGTAATTAAACTAAGAAAATTCCTGGTCTTAAGAATTTCTGAAAATTAAAACAGATCAGGAAATGAGATATCTTTTTCTATGCTTGTCTTCATTACTATGTCTGCTTGCGTACTAATTTTGTCCATTGCTGTCATATTTCTGCATGGAATTTTCCCCCCACATTTCGAAGAAACCAAGTTTGGGAAAGGTAATAAATCTGTGTCATCATATACAATAAACCTCCACTAGCTTTGAAATCTTGCTGCATACATAATATCTTCCATACAGAATCCCTGGCCCAAATAAGGAAAACAGTGCAGGAAAGTAAGCAAGAATTATCAGGATTATCGATAGCTTTTGGTTGCCTTTGACAATTTTCATACATTGTCTCCTGCCATCATTATTAATTTTATTAAAGAATGGTGCATGGTAAGGCAGCAATTTTTGAACTAAGATACCTCAAATGTGCTAACTTACAGAATGTGTCCAAAATCTGGAATCTATGATTTCCTTGGGATTAAACTTTGACAATTGTATAAAACATTTTATGATATAAAAACAGCCATAAAACAGCAATCAATATAAATTGTTTATTTTCCTATCCAATTGGACAAGCTCTCAAGATTGTACTTTGTTTTTAAATATCTACCTGGTAATGAATAGGAAAATGTTTTTCAAAAAACCCCACCAGTATTGCCCTCCTTTTTAGTGAACTGATTATATCTGATTTTATTGACTTCTCAATTTGAGTATAAAATTGGTCATCAGTTGAATGACTGTCATACCATTAATCCTGCAGCCAATAGTATAATGAATCACTCAATACTGAAATAGGACCCCAAATTTCTTTACCTTTCTATCCTCAGTTAATCTTTCTATGTCTGGCTTTTCCTTGTAATATATAATAATGTTGAATATACCCAGGAATAAAAATTGAAAGTAGTGATGTTCTGAAATTCATTGAACTGTATGTTATGTAGTACTTATAGTTTATGGAATTGTGTACAACTTTCAGATGACAGTGCTGTTTTTCTAGAATCTACTGTACCTGAGGCAAGAAATGCTAGTCTGCAGAGCTAAAAATAATGATAGTGCTTGATGTTCTTAGATTCTAGCTGTTGCTTCTAATTAAAATATTCACATCTTGAGCTCAGTTTTCTACATGAAATGAATAAATCAGAAATGAAAGCTGAGCCATTAAAATGTTTGGAAAGCAATTTATATATTTTAAGGCTATATGATGTGTTCAATATATTGTCATGATTTGGACATGGATTTATTTGCAAAATGTACATGTACATGTCTTTGGATCTGTGTTTTTGCTCCTTTTATGTAATCATTCCTATGCTGATATTGACTCTATTATACAGTCCATTAAGGGCTATTTTCAAGGCAGATACATCTCTGAATGCTTCCCAATTTTTCCAATGAAGACTGTTCATTAGAAATTTTGTCCTTGCTAAAGACATTGAGGAATCTGGTAAGAAAATATATATAGAAGATGCCCCAACTGATCACTGGTTGTCTAGTTATCTACATACTACTAAAACTCTGATTCCTGTGACCTTTTAATTGAGCAAAACATGTACCACGGAGCAAAACGTTTTGAACCAAGGTACCTCAAATGAGCTAATTTACAAAATGGGTCCAAAATCTGGGACACATGACTCCCATGGAATTGAAGTTTGACATAATTTTATGCTAAAGCATTTTATGATACAATACAAATGTCATAAAATATTTCTCACGATAAGTTCCTGATGCTTGACTGTGCCATACAGTTCAACATGGACGACTTTCAAGGGAGATACATCTCTTAATATCTTCCTGAATTTTTAATAACTTTTCAACTTCATTAGAAGCTCTGCTATTGTTGAAGGCATTAAGGAATTTGAGAAAGTTGTGGCTGCTTCAGTGCTGCCAGGCTGCAGCTACTTCAGCTTTGCCAAGCTGCTGGTGCTTCAGTTCAGCTAGGCTGCTGCTGCTGCTGCAATCACATGATGCACATTTTGAATGTTTCCTGACAGTTTCCCTGGTGTTCTCACAACCTTTGTTCCCTCTTCCATCCAAAAGCAGCCCCTTACTTAACCAGCTGTAAATCACTAATTAGGAAAGTCTGAAATAGAATTTCCATAACAAATGTTTCTGGATTGGATGTTTTAATTGTTTCCACAGTTGCTAACCATAAGTCTGTAGCAAACCTACCAACAGGAACTAATTGTACTTACCAGACAGAGGAGAACTGATATATTTTCCTAAGAATTACTGTGGATGATTGTGTTTGCCTGTGTGATATTATCTTGCATTTGATGAGAAGAATAGAGCAGTGGGTTTAATTATTTTGTCAATGGAAAAGAGTATATGTAGCTCAGGGCTGAACTGTAGAGAACTTGATTTTATTACTTAACTAGGTAACATAATAATTGTCAATAAGTACTAGGTTTGCGCCCTGTTTATATATAGTAGCTTTCCCTGCCAGTGTTGGTGGAAATGTGGCTTATTGTCTCTTCTGAATAGTGTGTAAATGTAGTTTATCTGTGTCTATTGATGACAGGTTTGTCTGAGTGCCAAGCTTCCAGGAATTCCCTAGAATGTTTGGATTTATCTTGGCCTAGGATGCTCACAGTTTTCAATTGAAACTATAGTGAAATCTGTCCATGGGATGGGATATTAAGGAGTGCTCATCATGTAATAATTTTATAATCCTTAAACCGATTTCTACTCCTTTCCTCTTCCCCCTTTTTATTTTCCTCTGATAGTGCAGCTAAACTCATCTCTCGTCTTATTTTTAGTTGTTTCTGTTTGAAAAGAAGGAGGAAAGTGTGGGTGTCAAAATGGTTTTGCATAAGCAAGAGAATTACCATACTCTATTTGCATATAGAGATAAATTAATTTTGTAGGTGTAGTTTCCTTTTTTAAGGCAGTTCATTTTAATTAGAAATTAAACTACTTCCATAGCTACAAATATTAATATATAATTGTTTGTTTTTGTTCTGACCTTTCCATCTGGTGCACACACACACACACACATTCACTGACCAGCCCCAGCTGAAACCAGTGGTGGATTTTACCAACATTCCCCTCAATAAATGCATTCATACCCTAAATAGTCATTCTTCAAGTGCAGGGCTATCCTTCCAGCTTTTTTATTTAACTTACCTGAATCTTTTAAAAACTTTACTAGGTCATTTGGTTCATATACTACAGTGTTTCAATGTGGTTTTACAATTAAACATTGATATAGTTTATATTGAGATTAGCCAATCCATCATGATTGTGCATCATGCTAGATAGGTTTTTGCCTAAAATAGCTCACAGCTTCATTGTTATAGTAATTTTTAACCAGAGGGTGTGGCAGTTTGCAAAAGTGATTGAAAGAAATAACTGCTAGAATAGTCTTTCTCACTTATTTTGAATTAATTTCATTAATTTCAGACTTTCCCCCAAATAGACTCTTTGGAGGAAAGTCTGCCATTTTCAATGTGCTCTGTTACAGACAAATAGGCATAGCAAACAAATAATGGCAATCTAGTAGGAGAACACTGACATATCCTGTACATTAGTTTGTTGGTGTAATTTTTGCTGTTGTCTACATCCAGTCTTTCTATAGGAACAAAAGACGATATACATAGCATTTCCCCCCTTTTTTTTCTCCCTACAGTAACTCTGCAATGAAAACCAGTTACTGGGCCAAAGCCACCTGGTCAGTTTCCATGGCTGAGAATGGATTTGAATAAGGGTATCCCTAATTCTACTTCAAATTCTTAACTATTGCGCCACTGTATTATTACCTGGCATATATCTATCCTTTCTGTAAATTAATTATAATCAGAGGTCATCAGCAATGTATCTGTATATTTTGATACAGATGATTCATAAAAAGAACGTTTTAAATATTGTATTGTGCCTGAGATCTGAGCATATTAAAACATTCATTTTATGAAGTCTTAATTTGGTCATTCAAATACATGGTGGCTTTAAAAAGAGAAAGATATGCATGAAATGAAAGAAGTGTTTTGCCCATGAACGAGAAATAGTCACAGTAGCTCAGAACTTCAGCCAAACTCTTCTAAGTGAGGATTGCAGGTTCGACCAACTGAAACCTGGAATATCCTGGTTGTTTTGAATTTCAACTGAAACAAAATTAGGGAGATCTTACAAGGTGAGAGAATAAGGTTGGTGGATCTCACCTCTGTCTCCTCTCTTCTGCCTGACCCATGCAACCAATCTCCCTCAATCTTCCCTCTCCTTTTCCCTTACTTTTCCTTAGCCATGCAATGTGTCCTCCACTGCCAAGCATTCCCAGTTTGCACATTCTTCCCCTGATCGTATGTCTTTTTCCTTGCTAATCTTACACTGCTGAACATCTCTTGTTGTTCCATGTCTATATCTCGACCAAACACCTATGTTCTAGTTCTGTGTCTAGAACTACCCATTTTGTATATGTAATGTTTTAGACACCCTTAGAAAAGAAAAAAATGTTTTTGAGGTAAATTGACAAATAGATAATTAAAATGTAAGGTTTCCCCCCCCCTTTCTGAATTTTATTTTTTCTTCTAAATAGGAATCTTCAGAAATTAAGTCTCTTTGGTGATATAAGCATTCTGCAACAGCATGGAATTATATCAAATACATACCTCAGCAAAGTAGATCCAGATGGCAAAAAGATTAAGCAGTAAGTTGTCTGGATCATTTTACTACAATATTGTAAACTGTATGTATTGTTTCATATAAACAAAATTCTGAATGGAATGGTTTTACAAACCCATTATATAGTTACAGTTCTAAATTGCTCATGATTTTTCAGTATCTGTATTACATACATGGTAAGTTATTATTACTGACATTGCACAGGTCTTTTCAAAAAGTAGACATAAAAAAGGATTGAATGGTAGATATAATTAGTAAAATATGATTCATAAAAAAAACTAATGCAAAGAGGCCGTATCAGGTGTTTCCAACCTTTTAACATGCCTGGCCACATTGAGTGAAGAGGAATTGTCTTGGGCTTATAAAATATATAATATCGTTTGTGTGTGTGTCTGTGTGTCTGTTTTATATATATGATCATTTTACAACCTTTCTCGCCACAGATGTTAAGGGAATCACCACCGATGTTAAGTCAGTAACATGATTGTTAAATGAATCCTGCTTCCCCATTGACTTTGCTTGTCAGAAGGCCTCAAAAGGTGATCGCATGTCACTGCAACTAAATATGAGTCAGTTGTCATGCTGCAACTTTTGTAAATGTGAAAAACAGTCATAAGTCACAGGACTGTACGCACTCCATGGGCCGTGGGTTGGACACACCTGGACTATATATTCATCTAATCCAGTCCCTTCCTTTTCTGAACAGTCCTGCAAAAATGTTACACTATCTATAAAAAAATAAAAGCATTTTAAAAAGTACAGTCCTGTGAAAGGAAAGATGAATGCAGAAATCAGATACAGAATGTGTTTTACGAAGGGCTTCATTTGATTTTTGAGTGGCACAAGAGGAGCTACATCCAGAGAGTCAGGACAAAGAAGTGGATAAGAATGAAGACTAACTACCGTGTTTCTCCGAAAATAAGACATCATCCGAAAATAAGACCTACCCACATTTTTGCCTCTCGGAGGAATATAAGGCATCTCCCGAAAATAAGACCTCCCCGAAAATCAGGGGATGCCTTATTTTCCGGGAAACACGGTAGATCGCCCACCCCACCCCCAAATAACACCTCCCCACCCCCGACAGCTCCTTATCTGATTTTGCGGAGTGCAGAGAAATGGGATGAGCTGAAAACTG
>JANHFO010003201.1:35627-46163 GCA_032468095.1 Pareas carinatus
AGCAGAAAGCTGGCACAGAGCAAACAGTCAGGACTGAATACAAAGCGGGAAGCCTACATCCTCTCCATTCACCCATGACGCCGATTAGCCGAACGCCGCCACCGACGCCGACCACCGATGCCGCCATCCACTCAGATTCTTCTACAGGGGATACCCACCGGGGTACCCCTTGGGGAACCCCCACTGGGGGAGGGGAAGAGAGGAGCTACGGCCCCATAGTGGCCGCCAAGAAAGGACTACCTGTTAATGCATAAAACCATATCAGGATCATCTGGGGGTTATGGTCAAAGGAGACAATACGGTGGTGACAATGGTGTGGCAATCCCTCCATCACGGTCCCCATCTTGAATTTTTGACCATATTGTGAGGAAACCCCTGAAGGAGAATCAAACTACGGCCATCTAGTTGTGAAAGTAAGAAGATTGAAACCGGGCATGGAGTCTCTATAAGGACCCAAGAAGTCCCCTCATTTCCCGACTGTGTCCCTCTAGGGCAGATGACAAGGATGGTATTCCTACGCATATTTCTACAAACTATCAAGCGCCGCCCAATGGCAGAGCAAGGTGGGGCCCCAGGTCGTCTTCGCTCTGAAAAAGAGCAGCGCCAACGCTACCGGTTTGGAAAGGACACCTTATCTTTCCACGGCCCTGTGATGAAGTAACCTAAAATTAGCCTCCTTACTAGTTTGTCAAGACTGCGTGCCGGGAAGCATGCAGCTTGCCGAGAGGATTGCAAAGAGGTAGCGTGGAGGAAAGAAAGATCTGGGACAGGCTCACGCGCAAGCAGATCCCGCCACTTCACGGTGAGCTCAGCTGGCTTCTGTTCAGTTTTCCAGGGTTTATCCTTTAGGTATAAGCTGGAGTGCTGCAGTGATCTGGGAAGGAGTAAAGGAAGCTCTTCTTGTAAAAGCAGGAACATGGGGAAAGGATCTTTTGGGTTGGGAATTAGTAGGAAAAACTGGAGAAAGGCATCTTGGCCTGCCAGAGAAAAAGGAGATAGAAGTCTCAGGTTTATTGTCACAGGCAGACGAGCAAGAGAGTGGTCCAGACCCAACAGTGTTTTGCCCATGATGGGCAAGAGTACATGATACAAAAAGGAAGGAAATTATTTCATGTAAAAACAAAGGCAGAAAAATTAAGTCGGTTTAAGTAGCCGATCAGTTAAGGCTACACTTATTTGATGGACCACTTAATTTTTAATTTGGGTATCCTCAATTCTAACTTCACATTTTCCTTACTGTTGTCCCTGCTTTCCTCAACCTGGTCCCCTTCAAATGAATTGGGCTGCAATATGAGTCAATTATTCTCAGGCAATGCTGTCATTGTTTGGAGATGATCCACATAGTAATTCTGCATATCTAGTGGGCACCAGGCTGGGAATCTATTTTTTCTCCCCCCTGTGGTCTTTTAACAGCAGGGATAGAAACATGAAATGGATCTTTGTTCTAATGGGTACCGCTTTCGTTTGATAGGTTTAGATATATGTCATGCTTGTTCCCTGTCTCCACTAGGGTGACTATGCAGAATTTTGGATGATTTGGAAAACCATTTGCACGTAACCAGTTTCTTTAGAGACCAGCAATTTCTCAAATGTCACTGATTGAACAGATGCTCGTTCATGTAAAACCTAGAACTTGCTCTTTCTTTTCTCCAGATAGATTTTTTAAATATATGTTTCTCTTCCCCCCTCCCATCTTCCTTTCTAAAAATTTCTTGAGGGTCAAATATAGGGTGAGGGGACTGTTTGGATGACAGTGAAGATAGATTGTAGAATAATAGGGCTGGAAGATACCTTGGGAGTCTTCCACTCCAACCCCTGCTCAAGCAGGACACTTTATACCATTCTGGGCAAACGGCCATCCAGTAGATGGAATTGGGTTAGGGAATCACTGATAAAAAGAAGAAATACTTTTATATGGAGGTGGAGGGAAAAATCAGATGACATTTGGTGTATAAAAAGGTGAGAGGATACGTGTAGGGCTACTGTCCCTGATTTTACGCCTCCAGGGTTGTTAGACTACAATTCCCAACATCAGTGTGCCATCGTAGGAGATACCAGTGTCAGGAAAGTTGGAACAGGACAGCAGCTGAATAGCTGGATAATGAAGCAGAGAGTCTAGCTGCCTAAATTATTTTCTTTAAAAAGCTTTAAAGCTATAATGGGAGAAAGGACATCCTTTAACTCAGAGTCATCAACCAAAGTAATACATCTCAAGTTCTTCTCATGTACATAATATTATTTTGAGTTCTGTCTTATATTATTCTGAGGTTGACCGAGAAACCAGCATTTTCCTGCTCGGTTTCTAAATGCTAATTCTATAGAAAATTGTGTTTTTTCATCATGCGAATATGACTATTAGTCTAGGAAGCTCGCTCATACATTTGAAGTAGTAAAGTTATTGCCATTATCAAAATAAATGAGATTCTCTTTTTTGTATGCATTTTGTGTCTTCAAATCCAGGATGGAGTGTTAACCAATCAAACGTCTTGTTTCTCGGTTGACCAAACCGGTGAGTGTTTATCAATTATTCTACCTCTTTGAAAGGAAGTAACAGAATAGCAAGCGTCCATTGAATGTGCAACTGTACAAGATGCCACATTCTTTCAGGGGTTGTGTAAATTGTGCAATAACAGAGGGAGATTGTTGGGATAGAGAGTGAATGATTGGCCAAAATCACCCCATAGGTTTTTGGGTGACTCAAGCCCAAGTCTAAGTATTACATCTGAATCCTCAGCAGGATTCTAATATAAAGGTAATCCTCAACGGCCCATAAGGTTGCTTAGCAACCGTTTGAAGTTATGGCAGACCCCGCTCAAAAAGTATTTATAACCTGGTTCCAAAGTTCCAACAGCTACCCCCCAATAGTCATGTGACCACATTTTGGTGCTTGGCAACTGGGCTTATCTAAGTATATATAAGAGGAATGGGATTTTTGCCTCAGCTTACTTAGGTGTAAGAACAGATATTCATTTTCTTTGAATATACCTTGCCTAAAAACAAAATCTCAAATCTTTTGCTGGCAATTGTCTCTAAACAAATGAACCAAAGAAAGGAACACACATGTACATTAGAGTCATTCTCTACTTCTGTGTTTGGAAGAATATAATCTTCCTATTATATTCTGAAACATGCATCTTTGTTTCGATGGGCTGTCGGAAGTCCAATTATGTTGGGAGAACAGAGTCTTATGCATCTTTTTGTTAACTCGACCACACTTCAAATGGTCAAATAATGATGTGGGGGTCCATCAAGTGTGTGAGTCTTCTAGTGAAGAAGGATGTGGAAATCAGGACAATTTGGAAGGGGAAGGTAATAGCATTATAGGAAGAAAGATGGGTTACAGTTCATTTGTGTTATCTTCATACTTTTGAAAACATGGAAGCAATACATAGCCTGAAACCGTTTCCAGAAAGGGGCTTGGATCTTCTCTTATATTTTAAAGCACAGGTCTGTCTTCATGTAATACAAAATATGTCAGATGATCTAGCCTAGACACTTCATAGATATTTATATTCTATGCACAAAGGAATATGTCTTGACTTTCATTGTCAATAAAAAGACCTCATATACACTCAAAAGTGGCAGGCAACCAAATAGAAGATGTTCCTAAGCTAGGTTGTGTCCTATAACATTCTGAATAGCATAAACATTTCTGCAGCACAACCAATGTTATCAAATGGACAGCCTGAACTGACTGTGAAAATTGTATAGGAACTTAGAAAAAGAAGATATTTTTGGCCACTATCAAAACTGTATCACTTGCTTACAGCATCTACATCTTAGAATGCATTAACATAATTTCACAATAGCCTTCTTTATTAATGCTCCTACTGCGTTTCTCCAAAAAAAAAGACATATTAATTTTTGCTCCAAAAAATGCATTAGGGTTTATTTTATGGTTAGGTCTTATTTTCAGGGAAATATGGTACTAAATGCTGGCAAATACGGTACATCTGGCTGGCAATCTTAACTGGGGTTTATTTTGGGGTTATATTACGAATATCCTGAAAAATCATGCTAGGGCTTATTTTCTGGTTAGGGCTTATTTTCAGGGAAATACGGTACTAAATGCGTCCATCTGGCTGACAGTGTTAACTGGGGCTTATTTTGGGGATAGGGCTTATATTACAAGCATCCTGCAAAATCATGCTAGGGCTTATTTTCGAGGAAATGCGGTACTAAATATGTCCATCTGACTGATGATCTTAACTGGGGCTTATTACGAGCATCCTGAAAAATCATGCTAGGGCTTATTTTCTGGTTAGATCTTATTTTGGGGGAAACAGGATAGTAGCTGAGCAATTCAATCCTTTCTTCTCAAAAGCATATGATTTTGTCAGAAATTAAACTGGGGCTGGGATGCAGTTCTAAGGCAAAGATGCATGCACAAGAAGAATATGTTTATTTGGGATATCAGTGTTGAAAAAGATGCTAGGTTGTTTCCTGGGCCTTAATGTTCAACAGAAAGCTCACCTTGAGAGAACTATGAAAGGGCATATGATAAAATTATTGACCAGTACTAAGGTGTTTGTGAGTCCTTCAGAAGCAAATGGCAGAGATTTAAAAGCTAAGAATGCTCCCAAGAATTCTAAGTGAGTCATACACAATTTCACTTTCCTGGAACGGAGTCTTGCAAGTTTATTTTGGTGGAATATGGATCAGGGATGGGGAAGTGGAGTCCTTTTCCACCATCCTCTGGTTTCCTTCTAAATCAGTGACGGTGAACCTTTTAGAAACTGAGTGCCCAAACTGCAACCCAAAACCACTTATTTATTGCAAAGTGCCAACACGGCAACATGCCCCCCCCCATGGCCATTGGTGACTTCCACCATCCCACCCTGCCCCACTGGTGGCCTACAGAAACTTGCTGCAGGCCTTCCGGTGGCCTCCTCCAGCTTCTGTTGCCCGCTGTGAGCTATGCTCCTTTCCAACCTAGCTCTTATTCTCTCTCACCTTCGCTACAGACTCCATGCTGCATTTGAGCCGCCCGCCTTACCTCATACAAGGGAGGGAGGAAGCACTCCTATTGGGCTGCTAGACAGAGGGCCAGGTGATGTCAGAAATGTCCTCAGGGGCATGTGAAGAAGGGGAGGCAAGCTCTGCATCCCTCTGGCTTTCTAGTAAAGAAATGTGCGCTGGGACGATGGTGCGCATGTCCACAGAGAGGGCTCTGAGTGCCACCTCTGGCACTCATGCCATAGGTTCATCACTACTGTTCTAAACTAATCACACAAATTCAGAGCTTTTATTTAGGTTTAGATGCAAATTGACCTATTCTGTATTCTTGTGAGCATCAATATCTATGCCATAAAGCTTAGATGATCTCAAACCATCAGCTGGTGGTCTATTCTTGAAATGAATAAAAAGCCTTTCTTTAAGGTAACTATTTAGCACCGTATATTCCAATCGACCACCAACTTATTATTCTCCAGCATCCTGGGATTTGTAGTCTCCATGTCTGGAGAGCCCAAAACTGCAGAAGGCCAGCATATCCTTGTTAAGAATGCACCCCTGATTGAGTTAGCAAACAATAATCTCAGGTACACTGTCTCTTTTAATAATAAAAAAGTAAGAAAAATGAATAAGCAAAAAGATACCATTACAAAAATCCAAAGTGAGACCATGTCTGAAGTGTAACCAAAGCAGGTTCTAATAATGCACAAGGATAGAAGAATAGCAATGAAGAAAAATGGGAGATTTTCCTTATTAAGTTCATTAGCGCTGCGTTTTCCCTGAGAAGAATACAAACGGAAGCTTCTGCTGTATCTTTCACATGCAGTGCCTTTTTTTCTGTAAACTCCTCCTAGCAGATCTTAGTATAAGAAGGCGTAATCTGAACAAAAGAACTATTGGCCACCACCTGGTGCTTTTATAAAATAAATCAAAAGAAGAACTCTTCAGCCACATGGAAGATATGAATGCATGCAACTGTCATCATGGATAGCTAACAATAGAAAGACATATGAGCTCAAAACTGACACTTAACAAATTAAAATACTTCTACTATTTTCTTGTAATATAAATACTGCAATGGAAATAGCTGAACATTTTCCAGTTTAAAATAACAAACTCAACAGTTTTTCCACACCCTCAAATGGAGTGTATAAATGTTATGCTAAATATTTAAAAATGATTTCTCAGAAGAACTTACATTTATAAGATAATGCCTGTAATCAACACAGAATAATGATGAATTTGAACATAATAGGAGGGGTTTGCTGCATATACATTTATTCAACTATTTATTCTTTCAAGATTTTTCACTTTCCTTCACACAATCTTAGTATCTTCTGTTTTCTTTTGCACAATTTCCAAATTATTACTAGTTTTCATACACAACAAAACCTTGATCAAGAAGCAGAACTACATTTTCAAAGCAACATTTTTTCCTATCAATGGGAAGTGCCAAATAATGTTAAATATGGTAATCTGTATTTACAAAGAAGGAATTCTGACAGAATCATAAAAAATTGCAAAGACTTACCCAAATATCTCTTTGTTTGTTTCCTTGATTCATTCTAAGATTTTGGAGTCCAGGTTATTCTAATATTCTTCCTTGTTGGAAGAAAGAAATTAGGCACGCCTTAGTGGGAGGAAAGGAACTTTCATAGCTTCACACTTAGTCTTTTTTTCCCTAGAGAACAAATGTGCTAACTAGTCTTAAAATGTTTGCATTAACATACACTTTATCACATGAGACTATATTTTAAATGCTGTGACTTACCTTGCTTTGCCCAATGACTATGAGTCAGCCCATACTTTAGACATTAGGAAATCAATTTGATTCATGAAGCTAATTAAAAGGCACAAACAGGAGTCTTTCCTAACATTACAAGCTTGTACATATACTTTCCAGTCTTATTCCATGAAAGAGGAATGCATCTTTTAAAGGCTTAGTATTGCTATGGAGCAAGATTCTGTCACAACACAATCATTTCCTCAAAGAAGTTCTGGGAAGAGAAGAAGAAAAAAGAAAGATACACGCAGATCTGATTTGGGAACCACTTTGGAGGGTACTTTCAGGCTGAGGAATCTGGGACCTTCATCTAGAAGTCAACCCTAGCAAAGCCATCAGTTCATGCTTAAAGATAATGCTGTGCTGAGAGAATTTTTCTTCCCTCTGAATTAGTTTTGTTTGCCCTCAGTAATACCATCCAGGAGTTTGTATGGTATGGGTCAAAAAAGCTAAGATTGAGTCCACAACCATGCAACTGAAACCCTGCCTCTTTTTATCAGGCATTGCACATAAAAAGGGACAGGATTTTGAGCACACAATGGTAGAACCAATCTGGATTTTGACACATGCTCACACACAGGTACCCCTGGACCTACCAAGGACCATATCTGGCAATCTTAGTACAGTATGAAGAAAGAATAGAAGCAACAGGAACAACCACAACCAGAAAAATAGATGCTGGGGGAAAGCACAAGAAAAATAAGGTTCTACAACCAAATGCACAGGTATAGTATAGGCGGTACTTTGCTCAATAGTAGTAACTGTGAGAGGGATCTTTGAGTCCTAGTGGACAATCACTTAAATATGAGCCAGCAGTGTGCTGCAGCTGCCCAAAAAAGCCAGCACAGTTCTGGGCTGCATTTACAGAGGGATAGAATCAAGATCACGTGAAGTGTTAATACCACTTTATAAGGCCTTGGCAAAACCACACTTGGAATACTGCATCCAGCTTTGGTTGCCACAATGTAAAAAAGATGTTGAGACTTTAGAAAGAGTGCAGAGAAGAGCAACAAAGATGATTAGGGGACTGAAGGCAAAAACGTATAAAGAATGGTTGCTGGAATTGGGTATGTCTAGTTTAATGAAAGGAAGAACTGGAGGTGACATGATAGCAGTGTTCCCATATCTCAGGGGTTGCCCCAAAGAAGTGGGTACTTTATTCTCCAAAGTACCTGAAGGCAGGACAAGAAGCAATGGGTGGAAACTAATCAATGAGAGAATCCATCTAGAACCAAGGAGAAATTTCCTGACAGTTAGAACAATTAACCAGAGGAACAACGTGCCTCCAGAAGTTGTGAATGCTTCAACACTGGAAGATTTTAAGAAGAGATTGGACAGCCATTTGTTTGAAATGGTATATATGACTTCCTGCCTGAGCAGGAGGTTGGACTAGACAGAGGTTTTCAACCTTTTTCAAACTACGGACCTCAAAACATGTTATTGCTACATAGTGGACCCCATTCCCACACATTCAACTAATTACTAATCGACAATTCATGTATATTACTTTTTCCAAATTTTTCTTGACCTGTCTGCAGACCTCCTGGCAACTTGCCACAGACCCCAAGGGGACCCTGGACCGCAGATTGAAAATCTCTGGACTAGAAGACCTCCAAGGTCTCTTCCAACTGTTATTCTGTTAATTGATATCGGTCGTGGTATTCATTGCAAAGCAAAATGTCAGTAGATTTTTAGGAAATATATTAAGATTCTTAAGAATACATCTTGTAGGCAGTGATCTTGCCTGAGACACTCCATAGAAATAAAAATTGGACTTTGAAGAAACAGAATAAAAAGAATACTGGTGGTTGATGCTGGAGAAGATCTGCAAGAGTACCATGGATAGCCAAGGAAACAAAGAAATGGATCAACAAACAAATCAACTCAAAAGTTTTCACCTGAGGCACAAATGACAGAAGTTATATTTTGCTCACTTAAATACTAAGCTCTCATCTAAGATGAAAGGAAAATGAAGAAAGCCAGCAGTAAGATGGATGGACTTGATTCCAGCATATTATATAAATATATATTTTGAAATTGTTAAGCAGGATTGTTACCTTATGCATACATTTCTTTTTGTTCACCTCCAGACCTCTGCCCAGATTTATGCCCATAGCCCTTAGCTGTATGTCACCTTACGTCTTAGAAATGGGTCTCTTGCAACACTTAGAATTATTCTCGGACCACATCTTTCCATTAAACCAGTGGCTCCTCTATGTGCTCTCTGCCTTCACTAGTTTTGAGCAAGCATCAAAAGTGATTCTTATCTGTGGTTTAGCTTCTGCTGGCAAGCTTCCATTTATCCCATCTAAGTTATTGCCTTACTGAATCTTTGGAAACGCTTCTATTTAAGGCAGGGGTATCCCAGCTTGCAACTTTAAGACTTGAAGACATCAACTCCCAGAATTCTCAGCCAGCCATTGTCCACAAGTCTAAAGGTTGCCAAGCTAGGACACCCCAGTTTAAGCTTTTATGAAGCAATGTAAGTTTGAACTGAGAGTTTTTGTAAACTAATATTAAAATACTTGGCCAACCCTAACCCTAATCTTCACTGGGCCAAGCATCAGGCCTTCAGTACTAGATTAACCAGGTAGTCAATAGCATAACTGATAGACTCTCCTACTTGCAAAGCTGGCTTAACTAGCACCACTCTGTCCATTAAATTGCTTCTAATCCAACATGGGCATATGTATGTATATTGGAAAAAATGGCCTAATTTAGCTGGTGAAATTACAGAGGTTAGTCGGTCTGAAATTCTCAACATTTGCAGTAAGCCTGCACCAGGAATGTGTCCAACCTCACCTGGCTGCTGCTGGCTGTTCTCAAAATATTAATCAAAGTAGTTGAGAAAACGAGAAATCTGAGACATGTTGATAAAATGGCAGAGATAGGTAGGTAGACTCCACAGGGAAATCAACTCCACAGGAAGTTTAAACTACTTTTATTAAGATAAGCTATAATAATAAAATCTTGCAAGTCTGATTAGTTATATTTCCTCCGCCTTCTTATAATTAGAGAGTTAGGGAGGCATATGCATGACATCCTTCCTAAAGTTATCTTGTTATTCCGTGCATAAAGAATGCTTTAGCCCCCTCTTCTTATGTATTTCTGTCAAGGTCACCTCGCTTACGCTTGAGAGTGGCAATCCTTTTCAATTTTACTGCCAAGAAAACCTCATGGTCAAATCCATGACGTCATCATGGGGAGACCTCACTGCCTTTCCATATCAACAGAAGGAAAGATACTGCTCACACTCTTGGCAAGAGGCCCAATAAAGCAGGAGAATGTAACATTTTCCAGTATGACAACTATGCTTGGCTTTGGGGTAGTATGCCAAGGGGCATTCTTTAAAAAGTAGAGAAGGCCAGGACAAAGTGAGAGGGCAGTGCAGAACAAAAGGAAATGCTGTGCTTGTATTCAACCATTTTATTCTCATATCGCATTACAAGTTACAATTTGATTTGCAATTTCTGGGGGTTGTTGATGGAAGGAATTAAGATTTTTCAGTGACCGTGGGACTCAGATTGTGCAGTTGAGTTACAGTAT
Organism: Pareas carinatus; assembly: GCA_032468095.1. NCBI lineage: Eukaryota > Metazoa > Chordata > Lepidosauria > Squamata > Pareidae > Pareas > Pareas carinatus. The sequence goes on from JANHFO010003201.1 coordinate 45,910, forward strand.
GGTACATCAGGAGTGATCACCTAGGATTCAAGGTTTTATAGCAGGCTATGGTGCTAAATGACCTGGGCCAGCACTAGATTTTAGCCTATTACTAGCTTCTGATACCCGTGCTCTGCTACGGGGATTCACCAAAAAATTATATTTAGCTCGCTTTGGATCAGCTCTGGTGCCTCTCCAATCTTCCCTGTAGCACAGATCCTCCTATCTCCTCAGCTCTCTCTCTCTTCTCACTTCTTCCCTCAGCCACCTTCCCT
>JANHFO010003201.1:168398-182181 GCA_032468095.1 Pareas carinatus
GAAAAAAGTGTTCACTTCTCTGCAATGCTATATCTAGATTTAAATTTTAAAAAAATATGCAGTTTGTTATTGTATTTTTTTTCAAGCATTATATATCTGTATTCTTACATTTGTACATTGTAAATCTTTTTTTACTCAGATATATTGAGATCTTCAAAAGTAGTAGGAGTGAAATCCGAGGATTCTATGATCCACCCCGAAGAATGATGGGACAGCGACCTGGACCATATGATAGACCAATGGGAGGAAGAGGGGGTTATTATGGAGCTGGGCGTGGAAGTATGTATGACAGAATCCATCGAGGAGGTGGTGGATATGACGGTGGTATGTGTATCTAATGACCACAGGCTCTTGTCATTTTCATGTTCCTGACATTTTGTCAAGAAATACAGAAATGACAGTAATTATAATACATACCAAGTCTGAAACCTGGCTATCTTTCACTTTGTTTATACCAGTCATATGACTTGAGATTGAAAAGGTATGAAGAGGAATCTGAAATGAGATTTTAACTATGAATGAAACTTGGTTTGCATGTCTTTGAGCCTGTTATGTCTACATAGAAATGTTTGTATTTCATATCAAATCAGTTTGGTTCTATGCACTAAGTTAACATCCTATTTGGTGTTTAAAGACTCTTCACAGACTGTCCCCCTCTTAAATCTCACAGGATATGGTGGCTTTGATGAGTATGGTGGCTATAACAATTATGCCTATGGAAATGATGGCTATGATGACAGAATGAGAGATGGGAGAGGTAAGTAAATATGTTAACCGTGTTCTTCAACTGTCTAGATCAGACTCAGCTAGAGATAGGGATTCTTTTGACATTTTCAATATCCTGTTTATAAACAGTTGGGTACAAGAAATAGTTCTATCGTAAGTACAAGAATTGATCGGTTCGCTTACGATGTTACAATTGTAGTTTATTTTTTTAAAGGAGGCAACAAATAGCCCCAGTCAAGAGTCAGTTATGTCTTCATGGACCTGTTACCTGTTTTGCTTTTAGGAATGGGAGGACATGGCTATGGCGGAGCAGGAGATGCAAGTTCAGGTTTCCATGGTGGTCATTTTGTTCACATGAGAGGTTTGCCTTTTCGAGCCACTGAAAATGATATTGCTAATGTGAGTATTGTGAAAAATATTTCTAGCTAAAACAAGCATGTGGGGGGGCGGTTTTTCCAAGAGATGAAAAGTTTCACTTCTGGAATCAGATTCAACTGTTTTAAAGTATCATGAAGCTTCAGAGTAAACTTCCTTTTTTTCTTTTTTGGGGGGAATTTCGAAAGCACAAATTACGGTTATTACGTGTGGATGTTACTTTTAGTAATTGAAAGATAAGTGATATTTGAAAGTAATTGAAGTACACGTTTCATGTTAGAATTTGCCTTGGGGTATGGAGATTTTATATAATTACACAGAAGGAGAAAAATGCAAAAGAAAAAGAAACCCCATTATTTGATTTATATCCCTATCTTTCTTCTCTGACAAAGTAAATCTGATAATCAAAATTTTAAACAGCTGTTATTACAATTAAAATGCTCTGCATATAAATTATGAATAGTAGTCAAAATTAGATAATTTCTAATAGCAAATATAATAACATTATAATTGCTATTCCTGTTCAATTTCTTTTAGCCAGCCATGCAATTTATATCTATTAGTTAAAAACCTAATGTTGGTGTCATCAGTCAGTTGTGTCAGATATAATAGAGAAGCTATTAGAGAGATCTCTAGGTTGTGTGATTCTTCTAAACTGATGAATTTTTATTGTTTTTCTTGTTAATGGAGCTGGAAATCTTCAAATAAAAACAAGCTTATAAAGGAGGGTGGCCATAATATAAATCAGTATTTAGTGGCTTAGTGGGAATGATGTTAAATGTTAGCAACAGTATATATAATAGATAAGTATATCAGGGAGAAGAATCGGAGGGAACCTGCTAATTGTAGTCAATATACTGATAGAATGGATGCAAGTTGTTGAAAAGAAGAATATTTTTATTTGAAAATAATTGCAGGGTAATGAAAAAATGTAAATATTGGCATCATACTAACCAAATATAATTATCAGAAGTATAATGGAGCTGTTCTGGGCCTACAATGTTAATTGAGGAGAAAACAAAGCAGAAACCAAAACACTCGCTTGTCATAGGAATTTGTGCTCCAAATATTTAGTCTATGTATCACTTCAGTTACTTCTGCTTGATATTTCAACATTCCAGTGTGTGGTTCATAGCTTTACTACCCAAAGCAGTAGCAAATAATTTTTTTCTGTACACAAAAAACAACTAAGGAAATAATTGCATACGCTGTTGCATATTTTAAAAAATTATATGCTTAATTAAACTACAATGTACTCTAATAAATACTTTCCCAGTCAGTTTGTTTTAATTTATAGGCTATCCAAATCGAAGGGATTTCATGATACTATAAAATGCACCTGCATGATAGAAGTGTCATTTATTTTACATAGCTATGTGTTAATTTGGACATAACAGACTTAAAAATAATGAATTAAATTTGAGGAGTTTTAACTTACTGCTTTCTTTTAGTTTTTCTCACCACTGACTCCTATAAGGGTTCATATTGACATTGGAGCAGATGGAAGAGCAACCGGAGAGGCTGATGTGGAATTTGTGACACATGAAGATGCAGTGGCTGCCATGTCTAAAGATAAAAACCATATGCGTAAGTTACAGTAAATATGCCTGACGTTTTGTACACTTTCCCTTGGTTTTGTACAGATAATTGTAACACTTGCATTTATGGGACTAAGCTTTTTATTCTTTTAAAGAGCATCGATACATCGAGCTATTTCTCAATTCAACTGCTGGAGGCGGTTCTGGAATGGGTGGCTATGGCAGAGAGGCCATGGGTAGGTTTAATTTCAGGTTTTTAATTCAATTTCAGTCTGTATAGGATTTCTAGGGACTAATGTTAACTGCTGTTTTCCAGAGCAAGGTGGTTATGGTGCCGTTGGAAGAATGGGAATGGGCAGCAGTTACAGTGGAGGATATGGTACTCCTGATGGATTGGGTGGCTATGGTAAGGTTGTGTTTTGTTTAATATTAAGGAATTGGCTTTAATCTCCACCAGTAATTTGCATTGCATGAGAAACTAAGAATGCAGTGTAGCTTCCATGCTCGGAAGGCATGAGTGGCATCCTAAAGGGTGGTAAGATTGCTTTCATTCGTATAGGTGGATATAAAGTTTAAACAATATTAACTAGAGGAATAAAAGTGTTGCGGTTATTTTGTAGGTCGTGGCAGCGGAAATAGTGGTGGATATTACGGGCAAGGCAACATGGGAGGAGGTGGCTGGCGTGGAATGTATTGAAGAGTATCATTGTGTCTCCAAAGCGTGTTGGAAGGAAACAGTACTTGGTCTACTAGGCTTTCTTACAAAACTTAAATTTCTTTTGTATTGAAAACTTTATAATGACTGAAGGAATGTGTTTTCCCATTATTTGGCAAGCATCAGATTGTGATGGGGAAATCTGTTTTCTGTAGGTTTTATTTGTTCCATACTCTGACTTTAAATAAATTTTTTATATTCAAACCACTGATGTTGATAGTTTTTATACCAGCTCCTCCTGAAGATAGTTGCATATTCTAGAATTTTGTTTAATAATTTTGGTTCATTAAAAGCGGTTGTACTGAAAGATACATCTATGACATGAAATAACCATCAGGTTTATGTTAAATTTGTTGAGGTTTGGAATGAAAGCAAGTGTTAAAATAGTTTCTTTTAGTTAATAAATTTTGTCAATGAAAACTAATTCCCATGGCAGAATGTCTGAAAACACTGGGGGAGATGAAGGCCATGAGTTAAAATTCTGGAACGACCTAATACAGAACTGCTATACATGTCAGAATTTTCATGTTTAAAATATATTCATGGAAAACATGGTCTGAATCTTCACCTTGTTTTCTTGGTAATTGAAGTTTATAAGATTAGATATTAATAGATACTATGGAAAAGATAATGGGAGAAAAACACAAAGCTATTGCATTAATGGACTATGGTAACATTAATAGAGAAGTTAACTGTTACAGTTCTTAAAAATAAAACAATTTAATTGAGGAAGCCATTTCTACCGCTGAAGAGACCCATGCAAGGATTGTGTGGCCTATCTGGCAACCAACAACACTTCCACCTAAGTCTGACCAATTACATACATAGACCTCTTGCTTTGCATTTTTAACATGTAAGATTGTTTGGATAAAACACTGTTTAGCCACTTAAGCATTTTCTGTGTATTGAAGAAAAGGTACTAAATATTCAAGGATTTTTTTTGTTTTAATTGCTTGTTCTCCAGATTCTTCAGAATAATTTGTCAAATGTGATAAATTGAAAGTTTGTTGCCTGTTTTTGCTAGTAATGTTATATATGTAATAAATGTTTTGTGGGAGATAGCAAATAGATTTCATTCTAGGATGTGTTGTATCACTTTATCTAATTGAAGGGCAAACAATGCAAATCTTAAGCTTTTCTAATCTTTTCTAAAATTCTGTACAGAATAAACATTTTTTTAGGTTTGTACTAAAAATGTAATTTAGATCCCCCAGGGGGGTTGGGGTTCCTTTTTGGTTGAGCATATTTGCATCAAGTCTTGATTGATGCTCAACAGAATGGTATGAGAATTTCATGGGGCCTAGAATAGAAAAGATACAAATTTATATTCAATACTGTGATTCCAAAGTTAAAAATGTTAATTTGTAGAGACATTTTATTCTCAGTAAAGGTTATACAGACAAGTGGCCATATGTATCATAATAGTCAGCCATTTTTTATTCTGAAGATACACTTTCCTGTTTGCAAATCTTAGGATTCTGAATGGTTTTACAGAATAAATGAAATGGGAAAAACAAAGGTGAGAGCCATGATTTCAGTGTGCTTTACTCGATGTCTTCTATGAAATGTTAGGAGGTTTAGCAATATTAATTTTAATATTTTAAAATTAATATTAATCCAGGGAGGCTATCTGTTGAAATACTGTAGTCCTTATATCATAAATCATCCTTACAGTATTAATATCACTAGTTTTGTCATAAAAACTAAATTATGCCGTTTTTCTCTATATTGTTGGATCAAAAGGAAGGTTAAAACATCTTTGCTTGAATACAGTGAGCAAATAGCCTTTGTAAGAAGCCTCCCTTAGTAAATAGGTTCTAGTGTTAATCAATGAGTGTTAGAAAAAATCCTAACATTCAAGTGGTATCTGCCTCTGAATTACTAAGCGTGTTATACTCTGTAAGGCACTTGAAAAACTTACTTAACATCTCCTAAGGCTTCCTCAGTCCCTGATCATCTCCGGTGTCATTCCAGTTGTTGTTTTTCAACTGTGCCTCAAAACTGTTCCATGACATTTATTAATACAAGTAGTGCACAGATGATAGTGTATATTAACAGATTCATATAGTCAGATTCATAATGATGTTGTCATCAAAAGCAAGGACTTGATTATGTAAGCCTCTGATAACCACTAGGTTGATTTTTTGGTTCAAGGGAGACAAATGGGGTATATCATTCTAAATAAAAGTGCATTTTAAGATTAAAGCAGTTGAATCAGGTTCCACACTCATTCAGTGTCAATGTTTGTATTGAAGACTTATTTTCTACATCAAAATTTCCTGTTGTGGTATTAACATAATTTGTAACAAAACCCTCAAGTCCCTTAATTAAGATTACTCTTTTTGTAAACATTAGTGCTGTACACCTGGTCACATGGGACCAACATAGTGGTTATAAATGTTTCCCAAATTTATTGGGAAGAATTGCTTTTTATTTAAAGAAAGTGTGTGTATCAACTGCTATTACATAGCAGTAACATGCGCATAACAACAAAGTGAACGACTTTTTTGAGCATCTCCAGAGCAAGCAGAAAATTAATGAATATTTTTTCCAATGTTTACAAACACTTGTATTTTAAATTAATCAAATTTTATTTATGGTCATTGACCAAAATTCCATGTAAAATACCAAATACATAATAAAATGAAATGTTAAAAGACAAAGACATACTTTCTGACTATGACAAAATCAGAATTATTGGATATAACCAGAGTTTACTTCAGTAATTGTGACTGAACACTACTTTCTTTTGAGATTTCTAAGAATTTGGTAGCTGATAATATGCGTTCCATGATATGTTTGATACAAGGAAGGGTGATATTACTTCAGAACATCATGTGTGGTACAATAGTACATGTGATGGTGAGTGAATGACACCTTCCAAGTAATTCTTTAAGGGAAGAAAGGGTTGCTATGTCTCCTTTCCAGAAATCCTGATGATTAGACATTAAGCCTAGAAAGCCTAAAACTACCTGTGAAGGACAGCTGAGAATGTTGGATTAAATAGCTCTTTTCAAAAACTAATGTTAAACATCAGTAAGAAATTCTGCTTCCTTCCCTCTATAAGTCTAGACCCAGAATGAATTGCTTGATATTTTAAGGACTCTTGTACCAAAGAATTTCCAGATATTGAATTGAGAATCCATATTAGTTTATCTTAAAGCTGTGCTTTTGTTAAAAAATCATTTCAAAATATTACAAAATATGCATATATCAGTTTAAATTCTTGGCGTATTTCCACCACAGAAATTAAGAGTTTGTTCTTAAACAATGTTTGTACATTATAAATGGATGATCAAGTGAAATTTGATGAAGATTCCAAGCTCATATTTCTTCGAAGGCTGGATAGTTTTGAGTTTGGACCAAATGTAACACCTGAAATTGAAGTACTGATTTCACAGCCAATAAAATTGCTCATTTGGGATTTAGTTTCCCAAATATTTCAGAGCCTGTCTGCAATTATTAAGTATATATGTGTCGTTTCTCAGGATTATAAAAGAATTGTTAGTAACAGTTCAGATTCAAGTTGAGGATTGAATCTGAACCACTGCGCATAATCCTGCTGATTAAGCAGTAAGATTCAAGCATCTCACAGCTGATACGGACAAGGTGGGGAGTTTATAAAAGATCATGTGATAAAGTTATTTAATAACTCATGAGCTTATAATCATTAGAACATCTAGAAAATCAGTTACATGGTTGTTAAGGCTTACTTTGACATTTTGATACAAAAATTTCAGAATTATTGAGTTGAAGGAGATCTTTCTCCCTCTAGAAGACTCCCTGCTCACTGAATGATCCAGTAGAGTTTCTCAACCTCAGCAACTAAGACGGGTGGCCTTCAACTCCCAGAATTCCTCAGCCAGTGCTAAGCATCCAGCCCCACATACAAATTCATGTGGTTGCCTGGTTCTACCACCAACAGTTGTTACAAACTGAGTTCACCAGTAATTTCTTATACTACCTCAATCCCTTAAGAGGTTATCTATGTTTTAGATAGTATCCCTTAAAGAAATACTGAAGATGAATTACAATTACAGAACAGCACATCACATCACCTCAGATTCTATTGACTTAGTTTGCCTTTCATGGATCCTGTAGTGTTACAATGCTGTATTTTTAACACATCTTGAAGGCACCTGGTTGTGGAAGAGGAGCAAAAAAGAGGAAGATTCAAAAAGGAATGGGTTTTTTTAATCAATCCAATGAGGGGAAAGCAACTTTGGAATAGGTAACGCTTTCACATTAAAACTGTTTTCAACTATTAGTAACAACTCACCAGTAGAACAGAACTATCATTTATTTTTACATCCTCCACTTTTCAAGTAAAATGGTTAATTAGATAACAGTGGTCTTCCAAAACGTTGACTTAAATAAGGAATCTTTCACTTTTCTAGAAGGCAAATAAAAGCAACATTATCTTGGCCTGTTAACAATTCATTTGGCAGTCTGCAAGTTTGTAATTTATATTTCTTATACATCATTTCGAATAACTTTTAAGTTTACATTAAAAAATGCAAAAAGTTTGTGCCTACATACAAAAGCTCAATTTATACAAAATGGCCAGCTAATAATTTTTAAGATACATCCTTTTCACAACACTATCTCAATCATTCTTGTACAATATATGGAGAATTCATCTAAAGTTACTTCTCTGGCAATCTTTTTACGTGGCATCACTTCTCTGTGACAACTACTGTATAGGAAAGGGACATCCCTCAAGTGTGCCTGCTACCCTTCCTCATTACATAAAGGGTTATTTTGCAACTGTTGTAAGTGCTGCATGTTAACCAATTGGAGAAGTTAACCATGAATATTGATTCCAGAGGTTTAACACTAAGATACCCTGCTCTCCCTAACTTTTCTCATCTGAGCCTCCGAATGGAAACCTTTCAGCCCCAAGCAGGCAGCCTTTTCTAGATGGATCCTGAACATGAATCTCCCCATGAGAAGCAAACCCATCTTGCTCAACTGGGTCCTCCACCTCCTACCTGCTATATTCAATTTAAATCTGTAGAAACTGCTACTCAAAAGCTGGAATCCGAGGTCAACTTGTATTTGAAAGAATTATATAGAAACACGCAAGAAAATAACCTGAGTTCTGTCACCTAAGCAACTATTATTTGTTTATAATTTGCCTAATTTAACTTTGTCTACACATAAGCAACAACACTTTTTCAGTACAAGCGTCAGGTAGAACACCAAACTACATAAATAGTGCAGTTGATATGTAACATTATCCAGGTCCAATTTCGGCTTCTTGGCTTCCCTGTTATCAGTGTAAAGCTTTCATTACAAGGTCAATTCTGCACCACGTACTAGAATAGTCCTCTGGCAACATAAAACAGCAGAAGCGGAACTGCAAAGCAGATGCATTTTCATCATTGCCTCGGCACAACTGTACAAAACAAGACTTTGATTCTGGCACTGCAAGAACAATGGCACAAAGATGTAAGCAACAAGTGTTTCCATTATCTTGATATGAAGGGCGTTAAGCTGGAGTTGTAGTAATATATATAAGCAGCCAACACAACAAACAGCACTCGTCCTTACAGTGAATGTTTTATAACTTCCGCAGAAGACTTAGGGCATATTGGAAGAACACCGTTGTATGAGCAGTGCATGGCAGGAGTCGCAGACGCGAACAGGCTTTGGTGAAGATGGCAAAGGCAACTCGTTGTCAGAGCAGGCATTACAGAAAATTTCACCACAGTTTCTACAATGATGCTAAATGAATAAAAAAAAGATTTTGATGCCATTATAATTTGTGGACTAAGCAATAAGTGATCAATGATAATTTAGGTCTACCAACCTAGATACCTAATTTTGTGAGTAAAAAGAAATATATAGTACTAACTCTTGCAGGATATTTTATTTGGAAAATCATTACAAGAATTCTCCCAATTTATTCACTGCTACTTACAGAACCGATAAAATAATGCCCCTAAATGTTCTACGGCATATCTTCAGAGAAAACTGAGTGAGCCAAATGACTGGTGAAAATGTTCATCTAGTGACTGAAAAAAAAAGTTTTTTAATTCATTAGCAACTGATGAAATTTACTGCACATAAAGAGCAGTACATCTTCTGCCACTTGATACATTTCCTGGTTTTTATCAGTTTTGATTAATGAAAGACAATATAAACTCACCTTCCTCTTCGAAAGAGAAAATTCTTTTTCACATAATTTGCAGTGAGTAGCTTCTTTGTCCTTCAACCAGACCAGGCCCTAGTGAGGAGAAAAGATGCTATCTGAACTGAACCACTGTAGGTGCAAAACTTGTTTTGTTGCACAACATTCAGGATTTACCATCTGATAATATTCGCAGAGCAAGCCTTTCCTAAACAGATTAGAAATCTTTCGGTAGGAACTGTACTGTAAAACTTTAGGTTCAGAGAAAGGAAATGGACATAATTGCAAAAATTATGTGTGAATTTGTTGATTGTCTGAAACCTACTGAATTAGCATCTTTAAAAATCACAAAACAAAGCTAGGAACAGAATAAAGATATTCGAAAGCATTTAAAATTTGAAATGGGTTTTCCCATCTCAACTGGAAGTTAAAATACTCTTCTGGAAGTAATTCTGAGCTTGAAATACTACTTTAAGCCTCCCAATACTTCTGGATCAGCATAGGAACATCTGGTAACATCACAATAAGGTTATCTCAAATTGAAAATGTTTAGTACAGCCTAGAATAGAACCCAAATAAATGCAGAGTGACAACAGTCATACAACCATTTATGTTCCAATTAGCTGTGAGCTTAAGGCAGAAAAACTTGACATTAATGAAAGAACCAACTTGGAATGTTGGTTACCACCACAAATATTACTAACCTGAAGTGTTTTGTTTGCTTCTTTTATATCTTCTATTTTGAGTTTTGATCTAAAAAGAAGATTTGATTTAGAAATTACGGGCAGTATATGCAAGGGGCACATACATCAGTACTTTTGGAGAAGTACTAGTGTGAAATCAAAAGGTGCTGCTCCCCCTTTTCCTACTCAGTGTGTACCTGCAAACTAAACATCCTTTGCCATTTCTGGAATTAACTAAGTTGTGTGTTACTATGGAGGTTTCATTTCCTGTGAGTTCCACGCTGGTCACAATTTGCAAACTAACCTGGTGTGAACTGAGCACTTTGTAAGGAGAAGATGAGCCTTTTCAACTATTGATAAGACACTTTGAAATAGTTTCTCTCAAATAGCCCAGAGACTTTTTTCATAGCTAACAAAAATCAACTCTTTAAGAAGGCCTTCCTTATTTCTGGATAGGTTTCTTCACTGTGAGACTCCTATTTATTTGTATGATTCTATTTATATTAAACTCCCTCACGTCCATCGGAGGCAGCCTTCAAATATTTAAAATAAAAGGATAATTATATATTCCAACATCTGAACTCTCTTGGAGGTTTACAATACTCGTGGCAATGGAAATGCTGCTGGGTGGAAGTGCCACACTAATGCTTGAAGAGACAAATATCATGAGCCTGTGGATAGTTTCGAGAAAAGCTACGGAGGACAGTTCCTATTAACAAACTGGAAACTGTCATTCTTAGCAACTCAGGAATACAGTGCAATAAACAACGGCTGTTTTAGACATGAGGTTTGGATACTGCCCACTGACAACTCAAATGAAAAATGACGATAAACACCATTTCCTAACTAGAAAACTGGCTATATGAAAATGGTGTCTTAAAAAGTTGACTCTGCCTCGGTTCAAGGAATATTTGAGGGGGGCAGCAGCAAGAAAGAAACTCACTTTTCTTTTCTTGGGAAATCTTACAAAGAAATTCTGGATTTTGAAAGTGATGTATTTCTCTCAAAACTCTAATTCCTAATATAGTTGCCTCACATAACCTTTTGTTTTTATCCAATGTAACTAGGTATCCTAACCTAGAGTTTCTTTAAATGATCTAATTCATTGGTAGTTTGATTCAAAGGGAAATGAAGGATCAGGCTATGCTTTCGGAATTTATATATTCTTTATTCCTATAATATCTTATTAATTTATTTCTTTATCCCTTTTGTTGTTTAAGTAAGTACTTGTTCATTTTTGTGATGACAGACTGCTGGAGGTTCTGCTCACTTTAATACTTATAGTTTAGGATTCAGACACTAAAGAATTTAAAATGAAAGCTCAGTAACATCAAGATGTGAAATAAAAGTATTTTATTGTTTGTTTTAGAGCCCAGTCTTAACTGTGAGGACCATTCATAAGTAAATCCCATTTAGACCAAGTATCTTGCAAGTAGAAAAAAAACTTAAGCAAAGGTGACTTGGTGTTTTCAAAGTAATTTTTCCTTAGTCCTTCTTCTAATGTTTGTTTATAATATGTATCAATAAACTAATTCATTTCAATTTTGAAATTCTGAGACTGAATTCTTTCCTATTTGGAATTACACTAGTATCTTGCTTAGGGGTAGATGGGCAGTATAAAACTGTCATCTTGAATTAAATTCATAGAAGATTCAATAATACGTGGAAAATGTCTTATGCTTCCTTTTCCCACACAACTAGGTATATATATGACATTACTGCCCATGGAAGCTTCTGAAGATCTGGATACCTCTCAAGCATACAGTCTGATATTGACATACATAGTGGTCTGAAAACCTGTGCCAATGGAGCAAGGGTGGGCAACGATGGCAACGTTGTGAGCTGTGGACTTCAGTTCCCAGAATTCCTGAGCCTGCATGACTGGCTCGGGAATTCTGGGAGTTGGAAGTCCACAGGTCGCAGCGTTGTCATAATTGCCCATACCTGCAATAGAATATGAAATACTTAAATTATAAATGATTCCTAATTAGTCCATTGCACATTGGAATTCCTGAATAATTATGCCCTTTCCCTAAAAGAAAAAGAAAGGAAAATTACTCGCTAAGTTTGCCGGCTAGTTCTTGGAGAGCTTCTTCTTGATCATGATAAAGATTTCTCAACTGCTTGTTTTTTCCATGTAATTTTAGGAATTCCTTAAATACAAACAAACAATCAATACATAAAGTATGACAATATTTGACGTTGAGGAGTGTACATCAGGTATTTCTTAGGTTTAAATAGGCGCTCAATGAGAGGGAAAGCCAGATTATCACATATTGATACACACAAACTATTATTCAGAGGTAGTGAAGGATTCGTTTTATATCAGAATGTGATATTGTGTGGACTTCAACTACCAGAATTCCTCAGCCAGCTGACTGCAAAATTCTGGGAATTAAAGTCCACAAATCTTAAACTTGCAAAGTTGAAAAGCACTGGGATAGATGAAAATAGGAAAAGTGTCTGAACAGAGGCACAATTGTTTCTAGGAGAGTGGTGTGAAACAATTTATCTTCAGCCAGCGCTCTGTGACTTCAAATCCAAAAAAGGGAACAGTTGTTTCTCTTAATTCCAAGATAGAATAATTCTGACTTATCAGGGGTGATAAATACCGTAGCTTCCATGTAACTCAACAGAAATGTTCACTTTGCATCTGAGCAGCTAAATATAAAATATGTCTTTGAGAAGACCAATCTCCCATCATGCTTTTCAGATACAAGTGTTCCTATATAGGCCTCTTCAGAGAGCCACTTATGCTGATCTAATCACCGAATCACAAAAATATTGGAGAAATAACTTCGTCATAGCAGATAAAAAACAAGATGGGTAGAGCAAAAAACAAATGGAAGAAAATTTTTAAAATAATTTAAGGAGGAAGGATAAAACGATGACAACTTGGCCTAAGCTAATTAATGTGAGAAATAGAATACAAGAATTTTGAGCAGTGGGTGTAATAAAAAGATCAGCATAAGCTTCTGTGAATCGGAGCTCAAAAGTAATTGACAGAAAACAGACTATATGCAGGGACCGTCAAAACAAGATGTTTCTCATCACCATCGTGCAGATGTAGCCATCTTTGTTTTTAATGGCCCCCTGCATGATGCAATTAAGAATTCCAGATTAATTTCGCAAAGTATCTAAAACTAGAGGGAAATACTAGGAAGCACTGATGTTACCTGCAGTAAATGTGAAGGCTAACATCCCCAAATCTGATAGGCTTAGAAAAGTATACTATTTCTGGATATTCACATTTGATGAGAGGCGCTTTCATTTCCACCTTTTGGTGAAACGAAGGCCCCGACTCCTAAAGAAAATCTAAACCGCTCATCTTCAGGAATGGCCATTTAGTGAATATTAGACATTTTCAATATATCTTTGGAGATACTCACCAGGATCATGGTCCTGACCATGAATCCCCTCTCCACCTCCCCATCCCCGTGTATAAGGGGTTGAAAATAACATCTTTGCTTGCCACCGGAAAGATCCAGTTTTCCATGTCTGCAGCCTCTTATCGGCAGGAAGCTTCAGGCAAAAAAGATCTGCCACTCACCACACATCTGGACTTGCAGCAAGTCTCTCTTCAGGCAAAAAAGATCTGCCACTCACCACACAT
>JANHFO010003201.1:224384-235616 GCA_032468095.1 Pareas carinatus
TCAGCGCCCCAACCCTTTGTCTTCTAAGTATTCCATCTCTCGTTTCCCTTCTCACAAATTTAATATGAACCTCCCTTTTGAGTGCAAAAATTAATATAAGACAGTGTCTTATTTTGGGGGAAACACGGTATTAGTTATCCATGGTGGATGGTGGGAAAACAGTCAGGTAAAGGGCACTACAATGCTGTTTATTTGGCCTTGGCTTAGAAAAATCCAATTAGTGTACATACTGTAGTTTTTTTCAATATGCCACATGACATAGCTATAATTAAAACTTTTTGCTTTCAAGATCCCAACCCAGTTTTAAAAATTCCTGTGTCATCCAAAACAGTTTTGTTCATGTGGGTTATACTTTATTACGTTAAAAATTAATATGGATGCATTTACAGACTTGATTTATTGAATCCAACTCAATTCAATTTATTGTGGTCACAAACCAGTACAGATGATAAAATGTTTAAGACAGAATTCAAATACATTTGTAAAAGTAACATCTATTAAGTGACGTCCAGGATACAGCCTATTTTAAATTATAATGTAAGAATTATTAAATGATATAAAAATAGCTATTGAATCAATCAGATATTAGCAAATATTTTAATGAAGAAAACCTAATTTTTTTAACAAATTAAAATAGAAAAATGACATTGTTTTAATGTTTACAAATATGTTTAATACCCAGCAAATAATTTTGATTTTGATGACCTCTGGAAGCCTTCAACCAGTTTAAGAAAAGCTGTACTAAACTGTTTTTAAATCACCTTTTTATATTCTTGCTATTATTCTGTTGTCAGCCCCCAGAGTTGCTCCAAACATGAATGTGCAGCATATAAATTTAATAAATAAATATAAAAAAGTATGGATTATTATTACAAACCCACTCAGTCATGCTTTATTCAATAAATTATGTAAGCAAATCACTGCAGCAAAAGGAAGCTAGTTCTAATTCCACAGAACATAAACAGACCAAGCATTTGGTCTGTCCCAAGCAGGTGACAAGTTGAATTTAACTCCCGAGAAATTGTAAATCCACCTTCAAACTACATCAGACAAGATGTAGGGCAATGTATCTTGATCGTGGCTATTTGAAGATGTGTGGACCTAAGCTCCCAGTGCTGGCTAGAGAATTGAAGTCCACACTGTAAGGCCAAGGCTGATAAACAATGATCGAAGCAATATCTTATACTTCTAGAAACTTCCCTAGAATTGCCCCCAAAGAGTAGCATTATTTTTCATCCAGACTTCATAATTCGCAAAGGTAAATATACAGATGCCAATCTACGAGATGTGGTCATGGAATACCTTTTGGCAAATGGATAGCTAGCTACTTGGTGACTTAGTGGGTTACTATGAACCAGAACACCTGGATTACGTCATTTATTTAGTGTATGTATTGTGGATATATCTAGAAAGCAATCTCCACAAGGCAGCTACTACAGATGTACTACTGCATAGGAATTAGAACTGCATAGTACTGTAATTTTTAAAAATAGTCTTGCATTAATTTGTACATTAACAGAATAGCAATGCAACTGAATGATGACTGATATTATTTTGTAACCTAAACAATGAATAAACTATAAGCCTAAAAAGTTGCAAATTCAGTTAAAACACCTGCTCTTATTGTGGCATACATTTATGGTTCCAAGACGGGGATATTTAGGAGTTTTCTTATGGTTTGTATGTTTCCAATCAGGTGATGTCATTAACAAATCACATTGTTCATATGTTGACCCAAAGGAATTAAGGTTGAAAATACAAGAAAACAGCCTCATCAGGAGTATCTGGTACTTAGCAAGCTATAAGCCAGTGAAACAGGCTGCCACATGAAACGGTGAATTCCCCTTTGTTAGAAGCCTTAAAATAGAGGCTATCAGAGATGCTTAAGTGGATCATTCACTGAGGAGGGGGGTAGATTGAATGACCTCTCATGTTCAACCTGGGGTTTTTCCCCCAAAAAATGTCTTAGATTTTATTCTTTTCTGATGTGGTATTTGTAAGCAGTGCCAGGTTTTTATCATTTTAGGGATATTGGGGTAAAATTATCAAATTCAGCAGGATGTTTATTCCTTCCTGAAGTATTCCTTACTTGGTGTTCATTAGTAAACAACTGAAAATGGGAATGTAGAAATGTGAAGGTTTGAGGGGAAAATATAAAAGTATTTATTTTTCCTGGATTTTTCTTCTTCAACACAGATTTTTTTTTTTTACAAAAAAAATTGCTAGGAATTGTCTGGGTAATTTGATTTTAAATTTAAATTTCACAAAGAGGGCAGAATAATTGTACGGTAACTCAAAACTTACATATACTGCACTGCATGCTCTTAAAATTGCAACCTGAACGAAGAGGGTGCCATTTTTGCAAAGGGTTGCAAAGGGTTCCATTTTTAGCATACATACTCCTCTTTTCTGTGACTTTAAAATTTCCCAAAATTTCAAAGGCAAGTAATTTCAAGAAAAGTACCTCCAGCTACTCAAGAACCAGCAAGACGCTTAAAAGGATTGCCAATAAACTCTACTCCAGAATAGGTCCTCCAAAGCAATAGCAAATCAATTCCACACTGCTGTCAAGAAAATGGTGTGGTTTTATCACCAGCAATCAAGCTTGGTTTGAGAACATCACCTTTTTTTACCCACTCATCCACATGGCAGAGCAAGCATATCTAAACGAGTAGGAAAGAAAGGTCCCCTCATTGCTTTGTGTGTGAAAGGCAAAGGATGCTTCAAGTGTGCAGGGATGTACTTAATAGTACAGCTGGCTGAGGAAAGACAATGCTTTAAGGTATTGCTGAGAGGGACTATTAGTGCCCCAACTCTCTTTAAATCTAAAGCTCTGCAGAGCCTCAAGGGTGAGTATATGAACAAGATCAACTTCATGCTCAGAAGACCAACCAAGGGTTTTTATAAGCTAGATACAGCAGCAAAAAAAGAGCTAAGTACAGTCAGATTGATAAACAAGAGACCACTAGGTGATGCCAAGCTGTATGTTATAATGGAAAGTAGTTAGCATCTTGGAAGAAGGCAATGGCAAGCCACTTTGCCTGTTGCTAAAAATGATGGACAATCCCTTGTAGTCCCTAGTCAAGTTAAAGGGAGAATTTACCTTTCTTGAAGTAAAGTTTCTACATATATACATTGCAGCAATTTCTTGGAAACACATCTATTGATTAAATAGCAATAATATAAATGTCAATTCAATTTCTGTTTATAAATCGGCCCCACTGAGTCACTCTTAAGCAATAAAGGCATTACTATATTACAGGGGTCTCAAACCTTTTTGGTTCCATGGACCAGCAGCAGGAGAGGAAGATTTCACACGCACAATCTAGATCAGGTGCAGAGTTGGGAGCCTCTGCTGCATTGCATTTTGGTTGCTACTTTCAGAGAGCTGCCCTCCCAAATTGCAGCAAAATACAGAGCCAACATTCAAAAATTACAGAACTGTTATATCAGCATCTAAAAATTGCCCAGGAAGACCAACATCCGACTGCAGTCCTGTTTACCATTCATCAGCATCTTAAATCTGCGTAAAAGGGGAAACTAATGCTAAAGACATATATATGTGCTTGCTATATTCAGTCATACTGTTATTCAAATCATTTTATTAAAAAAATAGGTACATGTTTCTGCCCAGGATTGTATCAAATTACATAGTTAAAGGCATATACCTTCCATTTTCATTCAAGTCAAACCACAGAATTTAAGATTATATGTCCGAGGTATCGATCATGAGCAATACTCAGTTTACAGCTACTATTTTTTGGTAACATAGCCATTTTCAGTTCATAATCAATATATACTATTTACAATAAATAAATAAAATTGCTTTATATTAAAATGTTGAGAAGGGATGTAACTTTACAATTTTAAGACCAATAATCAGATTTCTACTTATATAAGGTTCATGGATCAAATAAATCCTTAAAAGACATTCTCAATTCACTATGGGCAAGAGGACAATAAAATCGGAGGAATGAAGAATCTGATGAAGTAGGATAGTTTAGGAAAACAATTTACCCATGACATCATCCAGGCAAAAAGGGTAGGATTACTAATATGTGAGCACGCTCCCCTTAAAATGAAATAATGACATCCAGATGTGGGCTGTCAACTTACAATTCATCATCACAGTATAATTTGAAAAGAACATGACTGAAATGCTCAAGCTGCCTTGTGGTAGGCTCATTTAAAAAGGAAGGAAGAAGGTACTGATAACACAGTTCCCAATCAGAGAAGTTGTAAAATCACACATAAATCACTCAAGGGTAACAGAATGAGCTATCTACTTACAAGCTGCATCTATACAGATACTGAAAACTGTTTTAGGACAGTAGACTTTTAGCAGTTTTTTCTATTATCTTTTCTCTTATAAATGGATGTGCATCTTGATCCATGTGTAATTCATGCAGATACACTACTTTATCTGACCAAACTAAAGACACATGTGCTAATTTATTTAAATATGTATTTTATCTAATGCTATAAAGCTGCAAAAACTTTCAGCAGTGTCCCACATGCTTACACGGTGTCTTCTGCTTATCTTTAGTCTTTAATTTCAACTGAACCTCTGTAAATGAAATCCAAACAGTAGCTTCATGAAGTCAAACCATTTTCCTTTTAAAATGAGTTTCTCAGTAACTTCATTTATAAAATACTTTAGGCTGAGAAGACATGTACAATATTCATTTTAGTGTTCGTGAAATCCTCACATTCTAATACTCAAGGATCATGTAATTCTTTCTGTGCTGTTTTTCTTTCAAATGTAGGGACAACAACTAAAAATGGATTGAGAGCATTATTAGAGATTCTATCAAAAGGATTGATTGCACTTAATTTCAGAATGTTTGAATGTCTCTGTGTGCGTTTGTGTATAAACCCACCTATTCACCCACCTACTCCAACTTTGAGAGGAGTTCAAAAGTTATTTATAATACAGCATGATTCAGAGGAAAAACATCCAATAGTTAACAGGGCTAAACTAAATTATATAAGAACCTAAGCATCATTTTTGATTCTAGTTAAAGAACAACATATCCTAGAAAAAGTATTGAGTTATTTTCTAATTAATGTTATCTAGTACACTAATCCATGAATGGGCTCTCAAAATCAGGCTCTGAATTAAATTTCTACAGCACTGAATGGCACATCATTCCTAACCGCATTAGCAAATGAGCATTTTCAGTTCAATTACATGGAATGTAATTTGAAGTGTGCCTACAACTTATATTTTAGCTAAGGCATACAGACATCTCCTAAAAAAAAGTTTCCTAAATTTAAAAAAGTGATCAAATTCTTAAAGCTGGACACAAACATACAATATTTTGGATCTATAAAGGTTTCAGTTAAGTAAACCGTATATCCATTCTTGAAAAATACATACATAATAAAACTTTGCCAAGTTTTGTTGAGCCCCTCCCATTTTTACTGTATTTTCATATATTAAAGAAAGCACTTTAAATACTAGTGATTTCTCAAATATATTCTGAAGCTTGCTGTTAAATACATTATAAACTGGGGAAAAAACCATCAGTCTTTAATTAAGGTGTAAAAACTGTCTCATAAATTCATAAGTGGTAAAGGCAACAGCTTGAGAAGGAATACAACGGATGTAATTCAGTGATAATCCACGATATAATCCTCTCCGTATTCCATGGTTTCCATAAACATACTTCAATGTTTGGACCATTGTACTAGAAAGAGAACAGAGTAAATCTTTGTAAAACAAGATATTTTCCAAAACTTTACTTCAAATAACATTTTAAAAAGAAGGAACTTTTACAGTACCTAAAGGGAAAATATAGTCCCCCTACTCTTATTCAGATAGAGGACAAAGGAACTTTTATTATACAGAAGTAATGCTAAATTATTGCTAATGTGATTCAATTATTTTTGCAAGATGTTTCTTTACATAAAAAGAAAAAACAGCCGGATATCAAGATTTTATTCTTTTATCTGAAAATCTAAATTTCACACTAATGAATATTGGAACTCAGTTCACAAGAAAATCTTCTACACAAACTCACTGCCGTGAATAGGGATATTTTTAAGATGAGAGACTGCAGTCTGTTGCAATTCCAATTGTACATTATAGTAAGTCAACTTCCAAGAGATGTACAGTCTTGAGGCCAGCCAGACATGTAAATTAACATGGAGCCAAATTATAGAATAAATGCCATATTTTGAAAACTTATATATTGCCACTATGGAAAGAAATTTCAAGAAAATTTGTTTATAGTTTGGCTTTCTCCCTATGGTGTAGATGCTAATGAACTGATGACTCATTTTCTTTTACACTGTGTCCTTTCTATGGATTTTAAAGTACATTTTATAGAAATCTGACCAGAAGGATTTAATTCCTTTAAATGTCTTGCTTCCTTGTCTTTAGAACTTGGAAGAAATAGATTATTTTGCCCCATTTGGTATTTGCAGTTTTGCTTTTGTTAAGTTTTTCTTTTTAGATGAAATTTTATTATAAATATAAGGTCACTCTACATGCTTCAAGCTAATAGCAAAAATAGTAAAACTACAAAAAGCTAAAATACCGAAACAAATTAAATGACATATTTTTAAAAATCTTAAAGGAGTAGTTTTTAGTAGCTCATTTTCCCCTTCCCTTCCATTGTTCCTAACCACTAATCATTACTTAAATATTTCTCTTTTTATTGAAACAATGACCATTTTTGCTTATATTTGTTTAAATCGTTTCATAATATGGTTTTCATTTAATTTCCAATTTGTCTATCTTGTTAATAACTGATATAGTTATATATCAAACTTCCCTCAACTTGTAGCTTGGAATAAATTGCATTTTTCAATAACTATTTCCATTGTTCCATTGTAATTAATTCTTTAAAGTTTTGCATGCATTTTAGGTTTATGTTCTCATTGTTTTTACTGTTTTATTACTTGTTCAACTGAGATTATGTAATCACTGACCACTAAAACATTCTTCTCTTAATAAAATAAATCATTTGAGGCAATTAGACTGCCCATGGAACAGCTAAATGTTAACTTCACATAAAATGTGAAATTAGGGCTGCCCAGTATAAATATGCAGTATAGTCTGTTGACATTTGTGTGACCACATACTGAAATAAAACTCCTCCCATCAGGTATAAGTAGCCTGATGGCAGTGAGCACCAATGCTCATAGCATCATCTGCCTTTAAATTCATTTATTTTTAAGAAAGTAACTTACTACAAAGCACAGCATTCGCCTCTTTGTGCCTTGAGCTCATACTCATTTGCATTCATGCTTTTAGAACCAGAATAGACCCACGAGGTCAAGAGAGATTTTGGGGGGAGGGAGCTACAATTTGCCTTCTGATAGAAAGGAGTATTGTGGTTGACAATGCTACTGTGACAGCCACTTTATGAGCGTGCACACCATACAATCTCAACATTCTCAATCTAGCTTCCCTCCAAAGATGGTTGATGTTGGTGCCATTGTGTCAGATTAAATCCTCTATCCCTACATCTACAAGACGCAGATTGTGAACTTAAATGCATTATCTTACTTTGTTTTCTTTGAAGCTATTAAATGCTTATCTTGCCTTGCTAGTTATATAATACACACGGACCAAAGAAGAAGGCATAGTTAATGTTTTAGAGCCAATTATGATACAGTAGGTAGATTTTGCTGCAGGCTTATATTGAGTTCAAGAGATGAAACCTACCAACATTTTTCAGAATCGGGAAGTATGGCTCCCAACTGCATTCGCCTACGGGTGACATCTAGAGGGTATCTGGGGAAGGAAAAAAGCATTTTCTTTCATTGCAGTTGCAAACATCCCTCTGCAACTATTCATACTACAAAATAACAATTAAAAGACCTTTACATAAGAAACATGTGGAAAATACAAAGCTGTCTTTTATTGAGTCAAATTAGGAACTGACCTTGTCACAATTACGGTATCTTCTGGGGCTGGCAGTAGAAACTCTATACTAAAGCCTAGTATCCAATATTTGTTTTTACTTTTTTTTTTTAGAACCATACTGAAATATTTGGGATTGTAGCTTTCCGTATATTAAGAGTATAACTTGCTGGAGATATGTATATATATTTTAATCACAGCTGCTTTATGAGAAAAATGAGTCCAATTCCAATTATTTCATTTTTATTAAGTATCTGTCTCACACTTCTGCCAAAAGTAGTGCTAAAGTGACTATAATAGACAGAATATCAAACTGTGATTGAAAACAAATGAATTAGGAGAATTCATAAGATAAGAAATGCTAAGGCTTTTAGAAAGGGTATGTTTACTGTATTCAAAATCAATCATACACTTTAGCACGTTTTTATTTTGTGTCAGTTTCAGAATACATGAGGTTTAAAATTGGAAAACCAGGTACCAGCCTCCATATTTGAATTGTCAGGAGTAATTTCTTCAGGAAGTTTACATGTTTTTTTAATTGATAAAAAGATGAAAAACTTAACCCCCAAGAGATTTTATACAACAGCCTGATTTTTTTTTGCTAAAATTTGGCTATCATGTAAGAATGATGTAGTAGTCTTATTAATTCTGGATGGATGACACCAACTCCCAAAATTGTATGAATTGGTTGAAGTAAACCCCAAAAGATCACAATCCAGAAACCAGAAAGCATTTCATTTCCCTTGATTTCAGTAACAGTTAAAAGACAAGTTTGCCTCCTTTCCACTTGTATCAGAACATTAAACTTAGGTATCCGAAAGAATTATAAACATTTAACCCAGCTACTAAGTGTAAATTCAATTGTTTAAATTTGAAAACCAAGAAAAAATGGAGGTTACATGCTAAAGCTGCATGAAAGAGAAAGTAACTTGTTTTCAGCTATGTGTGATCTTTTTTCTTAAATGTTTAATTCTAATCTACTTCTCCTTCTGTTCAATCATGAGTTTAGTAAGTGGTGAGAGCCACTCATTAAATTTCAGTTTATCTTTTTTGCTGTCTTACAAAATGAGAAGAAGCCATGCCAGCTTTAGAAGAAAAAAAACCTAAGTATAACTGAGTTGGCACAATATGCACTATATGTCTTCCTCCACTACTTTTATGTAATTCAAACCATGTTAAATTAAAAATATGACAAATATGGATTTTTACCATAGCTCTCTATTGTAACCATTGGTGCTCTGGTGGCATTCAGGTTTTCTCTGCCAATTTACTAATTTGACAAATGCAACCCTATCCTGCATCACAGCTATATTAAATCTACAATTTTTCAAACTGAGTCTAGAGTAAGAGTTTATTTACACACATTTCTTTGTCATATAAACTGACAAACAAAACAGCAGATTGGAGGCTTTGTTACACATAAGCAAACTTAGCCCTTCAACTGATTTTAGAGACATGAATAGAAAAAGCTTCAGGGCAGAACTTGAGAGCTACAGCTCTTCTGCTAAGGATACAGGAAGACAAAATCTTTTCAGTACAATTTGTCTTGTCTTGGAGTTCTGCTAGTTGCTTGTTCTTTTATAATTTGTACAGTGAGCTTCCCTTGCAGACGAAAAGTTAAATGGTGTTATATTTCATTATTTCTAAAGGTGGGAGGAAATAAAATTCCTAATGCAAGCTAGCCTAACATTTCTTCATTAAGTGCAGTAAAATACTAGAATAACTTACGATATTGTTTGTGCTATGGCTCCAGCTATGCCACCGCACAGCAAATTTACATGAGTTTTCAAAACTAAGACATCAGGATTATCTAAGCAAGGCCTCCCGAGCAGGGTAGGCGCTTGAGCAAGTCCCACACTCTTTAAGGTACCAAAGGTAAAAAATGAGAAACCTGAAAGGAAAAAATTTATCTTTAATTGAAACATTACCTCAACAACAAAAGTGCATAGATGCTACAGGCGCAATTCAGCCAAATAAGCTCATTTAAATCTACTAACAGTAGTGCACGTGCCAAGCTCTGTTCCATTTTATATCAATTAATTTTAAGAGCAAAATTTTAGTTTGTTCATCAAATATACCATGACATTGTCTCCATTTTTCAAACTTCATTTTTTGTTGATCACTTACAGCTGAGTCTGGAGGGGGGTCTGTGTGTGTGTATAACACACACACACACACACACACACACCCCTGACATATTCTGGCATAAGGGTAAAAAATTACTTGAATATTACAGATTGCCAGAAAAATATAACAATCCTCACAAATGAATGCACTATGCCCCATATCCCCGGGGGGGGGGGGGGGGGAATCAGAAAAATTCTCTTTGAAAAAAAATCTTTAAAAATGACTGCTACAGTAATTCTTTCTTTACATAATATTGTCCTTCTCTTTTACCATTATCTTCGACATTAAGTTCTTACAATAAAGAAACTTCTGATCTATAGAGAACTAAAATATAGCTACATGTAATAAAATTAAAGTTTGTAAAAAAACAAAAACAATTCCAAATAGCATTTCTGATTACAGCCAAAGAAACAGAATAGTCTAAGCAACAGTAAACCAAGAGTAATTAAGATGCTTACAGAAATACTGAAAGCATTACACAACTCAGTGGTGAGCTAAACCTCTGGGGTTTAATTAGTGTAGATTACAAGCAAAGTTGGGAAAAAATGGATATACATCTCTCAATCATAACAGGGGGTTCAAAGTGCAATTGCCCAAAGCAGAATTTCAACATTTAAACTAATTAAAACATACACAGAGCAAGAACTTAATTGAAAATCAACATTTTGTTTATTAGATTTGGGTTGTGATTTCTACTGCCAATTGTTAAAAGGATCCAGCTATGAACAACCCAAGACATGTGCGAAGAAAAATGTATTGTGTTGTGGGAATTCTGAAAATTGTGTGTCCATGCATTTAAAAAAAGGAATTTGGGGTCCTTTATGAAAAGAAAAGAAAATGATATAATTTCCCAGCCAAATGTTTTCAGTCTATCCTTTAGATTAGACACAATCTTCCCCATTAGGGGAGGGAGAAAAGAGACAAGAAAATATTTAGAAGTTCGAGTCAAAGAATTTTTGACCAAACATCCACAAAATATATCAGAATTGCATTACTGAGGCAGACTAAGAGATTAGACCTATAAATATCTAGAATCATGGATCTCAAAAACCAAATAACATGTGTCACAACATTGTCACATAAATGCTGTGATTTACTTATTTATGCAGATGTTGGGACATTTATTTACTATTTAGACTTATATACTGCTTGACGGTGCTTTACAGCACTCTCTAAGCGGTTTACACAGTCAGCATATTGCCCCCAACAATCTGAGTCCTCATTTTACCGAC
>JANHFO010003201.1:289097-299209 GCA_032468095.1 Pareas carinatus
CTAATTTTTTAGTCTGGTATAATATTATAAATAATTTTGTTCTTTGGCCACTTTACTTAGAAGCATGGCAATATACAGTGAACCAAAGATTACTTTGTCTTTGTTTGAAGCCTCAGTTTTAGGTTCCCCCCACCCCTATAACTGGCAAAAATAGCAAGCAAAGATAAAAACTGAAAATCTACCAAAGCTTCAAGCTGTCAATTACTAAGTCATTGGTTCAATTAAAAAGATTTATTCTTGCTTTTGAAAACATTTCTAAAATGTTTTCTCCTTCTACAAAGTGCAAGTATTTCATCCCTCTGCTGCGTTTACTGATACTGACTTGGTATCTCTGAATTGTTTTCCTTAGATTGTGGACTACCAGGTTAACCTAAAGATACACATTTAACATTTTGCATGAGAAAAGAAAGTAAGGATTGAAGTACATTCATATCCTACCCTTACTTTGTTTTATAAATAACTCAGTGATTATAACTCCCAGTCTCCCAGTTTCTAGTCTGTGTTTTAATTACTAGATCAAACTTTCTTGTGTTTGAAATTGTTATTATTGTATTGTCTCTTTTTTAATACAAACAAATCTTTGATAGTCAATATTGTGACCTGTTTTTGTATGGCCTATTGGTTTTAGAATAAATTGCTTATGAGTAAACGGTTGGTACCTTGTTCCAGAATCTGATCTTGGTGGCACTTATTTTGAAATACATTTAATCAGGTAGCCATTGTAAACTTCATATGAAATTGCCACTTCTTCTGTAGTGCATTGTTCATGAGAATTATTAGTGTTTATGAAATCCCATGGTAAATAGCATTTGCTAAAATGTATTCCTACTGTTTTGCAGGTAGATCTAAAAAGCAAACTAGTAAATGGCTGCAGAGCAGAGCTTGTGGAATATGCTGCGAATGACCATGGTGAAAAATACAAGTTGAAAGCAAACCACTCACTGCCCTGGGAAGATGTTCAGACAAATGAAAAAGGAAGTATGGCCGGCTTAGAAACAGAGAAGTGGGTGCTGAATGAAAATCCATCACTTAGCATCCATGTGAATGGAGATCTCTGTAAAGCTGGAACCAGGGACGAGAACTTAACGCATTTTGAAAAGAATGCAAAACTGGTTTATTCTTCCAGCATAATAGACGAGGCCCCCAAATTATTTGCACATACAGCTAGAAATGGCATTAAAAGCATACCACATTCACCAGCAGAATGTGACACATCAGTGAAATCAGATGTGAGCACACTGAAGAAAGCAGATGTGAACACTACTGCAGAGCTGGCCAACAGCTGCAATGACAGTAACTCCGGTGCCTCCTGGAGTGAAGCGGCTCAGCTGAACAACATCTACTCGTTGACAACTGGAACATATGGTGCTATTCCAGAAAAGAAGGACTGCGTCGTAGGCCATCAGACAAAAAACCCAAATGCCATTCAGGAAACTGAGAACTCACTTTTGCAAACCATTTCACTTTTACATTTGCAGGACAAGCCACCCTGTACTCCTGTGCTTGAAAGTGGTGCTTGTCTTGATGATGGTGCTTCAAATATTCCTAGTAAGGATTCCCAACCTGGAGATTTGCAACTTCAGTCAACTTTTTTATCTCTGATTAAAAATAGAAATTTAACCGTGGAGCAGGTAGTAGCAATTGAGGCATTAACACGTTTGTCAGAGGTTCCTTTGAGCCCTTCTTCACCAGCTAAACCGGATGGTTTAGAGCAGCAAACATCTCATTTGCTAAACAGTTACAAGAAGGATAACCCTTGTCCCTTAAAATCATCTGCACTGAAAGTAATAAAAGGGACTTGCCAGCAAAAAGATCAGCAGCTTTTTTGTCATCCTGCCTCACAGAAGAGAATCCACCCTAGAGGTCTGTTCCACAAAGCTCAAGGTGCTATTTCTGAGTTCCCCGGTAAATCTCCAGGCTCATCTAACTTATTGCGTAGGTTGCATTGCACCGCAAAAGACGCCAGACCTTTCTCTGCTTTAGTGTCTGGTGGAAATTCAGGTATTGCTACCAAGAAGTATCCTCTTCATCATAAAGCTGCTCTTGGGCCATGTTCCAAAAACTCTAGTGCCGTCAGACAGTGGTGGAACAGAGGAGAGACGCTTGGCAAATGGGAAGGAAAGGCTGTTCACAATCTGAATTTAAAAAGTAATTCTGTATGTAAAGGTGGTGTTCACAGCCAAGATGAGGAAGAGGTAGCCACCCAGTTAACTCAACTTGCAGCAATAATTGAATCGAGCAGAACAAGCCCCGATTCGAAGGCGACACCCCTTCTTAGTCGATTTCCACCTGATATGCAATCAAAAAATAAACAGGACCAGTGCCTATTGCAGAAGAAACAATCCGTATTTGGGAAGAACAATTACAGCTCCTTGTTAGTCAAGCAAAGGCAGCCACCTCGGAAGAATGAGAAATCGGTACCAAGGGCCAAAAGATTGAAGAAGAAGCCTCAAGTCATACCAGATCAACCAAGTCAGCTACAGCAAGAATGCCAGTATAGTGAATTGCAGGAGATACAGAAAAAACCATCTAAACTGCGCAGACTTGGGCGCATTGGGTCGCAAGATGCAAAGCTGTCAGCCTTGGGGAAAAAATCTTCCAAAACCAAAGGACCGAAGGCACGGAATCGGAGTGCTTTGTCATCCCAGCAAAAATCAGCTGTATTATTTCTTCCCAAAACTCAGATAATATTCCATCGGCCCTTACCGGCTTCAATACAAGACAGAATAAGAAACAAGCCATTAGGCTGTGAAATGGTGCCAGAGCCCCTCAAAACAACCGGCTTTAGCGATGCACAGGGTGCCAGCAGCCAGAGTGGGGTCCCGGGGGCTCTTCAACATGGAGACCTGCTTTCTAGTAATCTGCTGACTGTTCCTCAGTTAAAAACAGACTTTTGCATAAAGCAAGGAAGTGAAAACAGGCAGATGTTTACAGAAAAAGTCAAGAATTCTCAGGTACAACAAACCATGAATATCCCTCAGCTGCATGCTTTTCGTCAGATCTTCAGTCAGAGAGCTGGTGACATCTGCAAGGAAGCCCAAGCTAAACCACAGGACACTGTGGAACAAAAGGAACAAAATCTGCAACTGATCCCCCATAACGGTGTTGGTGCCTTGCCAGGGGATACCATGCATATTCTTAGAAATGTGGATCATGTAAGTGAAGCTACATTTCCAACATTAAGAACTTTAGAGACTGAAAAGCAACAGGGTACTGGGAACTTAAGATGTTCTCCAACAAAGAATACACTCAGTAGTTTTCTTGAATCTCCCATGACATTCTTAGATGCCCCTACAAAGAATTTAATTGATACAAAGAAAGGACAGAGTAATTTCCCAACCTGTGACTGCGTGGGTAAGTGTCCTGTGGTTTATTTTTGCATGGTTGAATTTTGAAATCTTTCTGTCTTTCTGCACGGATCATTGTTGCCTAGTCAGGTAATGAAATGTCTGCAAGCAAAAAAGCTCAGCACCAAGAACTCAACAGTTCAGCCCTGAGCTACAGATATTCTCTTCTGTTAAAAATCTCTCTTTTCTTCAGGACAGAATTTTCCTAAAACTTGCAAATATTTACACATGCCGAAATTCATGATTTTTACTCTTAACGTGAAGGTCCTCTACATTTGTCCAGATTCTGCACAGATACCTTCTTAACTATCTGGTTTTTTTTGTAATTTTCTTCAAATTTAAAATTCAAATTTAATCTTGAGCTTTACCAATTTGTGAAATAAGAGTTAATAAAATTCCCACCTATCTTTCCTTCTTCTCTACAGGCTTACAAGGAAAGAAATTGGTTTATTTCATTCAGAATTATGCAGAAACTGTGACTAACACCATTTATTAATGCTGAAATTAAGTCTTACTCCGTAGGTGTCTTGCTGTATGTTATTGGCCCAATGCATTGAATCCCAGTGGCAACATAATACTTTCTGCAGTGTCGAATTTTATTTTAATCAAATGTGAAAGGAAGAATCAAAACTGTATTTTTGATAAACAACAAATTCAACCACCTGCAGAATTACCAATTTTTAAATTAATAACCAATGTTGACAGCATTAGTACAATCTCTCTTTGCTCATGTTGAAGTGTGACTCAGTTTCTGATCTCATTCTGACATTTGATGCCAAAATTATATGAGTTTCATCTAATACAAGTGTTTTACAGGTAGTCCTTGACTTAAACCACAATTGGGCTGGAACTTCTGTCGCTATGTGATGTGGTCATTAAGTGAGTCACATACAATTTTGTGACCTTTTAGCTGCCATTGTTAAGCAAATTGCCACAGTTGTTAAGCGAATTGCAGTCATGAAGTGAATTTGGTTTCCCCCATTGACTTTGTTTGGTCACAAAATAGTAATCAGATAACCACAGGAGGCCGCAAATGTCATACTTTGGACTACATGATCGCAGGGACATTGCAGCAGTCATAAGTGTGAGGACCAGTCATAAGCCACTTTTTTCAGCACCATCATAATTCTAAATGAATGGTCGTAAGTCGAAGGACTGCTTGTTTATTTCTAATAGAATAGTTAAGCTGAGTCAAATGAGTCTCAGCTGTAAAATACAACATATTCAGAAAGTATTCAGACCCCCTTCACTTTTGTCCATTTTGTTATGCTGCAGCCTGATTCTGCAGTTGTTGAAATTCATTTTTTTCTCATTAATCTACACTCAGTACTCCATAATGACAAAGTGAAAACAGAATTTTAGAAATGTCTGCAAATGTATTAAAAAGAAAAAAAATCTGAAATATCACATTGGCGTAAGTATTCAGACCCTTTGCAGCAACATGTGGAATTTAGCTCTGGTGCCTCAGCAGTTTCTCTTGATCGTTGCTGACATGTTTCTATACCTTGATTGGAGTTCATCTGTGATAAATTTATTGGACATGATTTAGGAAGGCAAACACCTCTCTATAGAAGGCCTCACAACTGACAATGCATACTGTAGCAGAGCAAAAACCATGATGTCAAAGAAACTACCTGCAGAACTCAGATATGAAGTTATTGCAAAGCACATATCTTAGAAAGGGTAAAATAAAATTTCTGCTACACTGAAGGTTCCTAAGAGCACAGTGGCCTCCATAATTCTCAAATGGAGGAACTTTGGCACAACCAAAACTTCCAGGAACTGGTTGCTCGGTCAAACTAAGAAATTGAGGGAGACAGGCCTTACTAAAAGAGGTGACCAAGAACCCGATGGTCACTCTGACTGAGCTCCAGAGATCCTGTGTGGAGATGGGCCAGAATTCCAGAGGGACAACCATCACTACATCCCTCCTTATGGCCAAGTGGCTAAATGGAAGCCTCTTTTCAGTGGAAAACACATGAAAGTCCTCTTGGAGTTTGCAGAAAAGTACCTGAATGACTCAGCCAAAAGTTCACTTTCCATTATGACAACGATCACACAGCCAAGACAACGCAGGAGTGGCTTAGGGGCAGCTCTTTGAATGTCCTAGAGTGGCCCAGCCAGAGTCCGGACTTTAACCCTATTAATAGAACATCTCTGAAAGGACCTGAAAATGGCTGTCCACTGACAGTTGCCATCTAACCTGATGGAGCTTGAGAGAATTTGCAAGGAAGAATGGAAGACAATTCCCTAATTCAGATGTTCAAAGCTTGTCGCTTCATACCCAAAAAGACTTGAGTCTGTAATTGCTGCCAAAGGTACCTCAACAAAATACTGAGTGAAGGGTCTGAATACTGATGCCAATGTGATATTTCAGTTTTTTCTTTTTAATAAATGTACAGATTTCTAAAGTTCTGTTTTCACTTTGTCATTATGGGGTACTAAGTGTAGATTAACAAGAAAAAAATGAATTTCAACAACCGTAGAATCAGTCTGCAGCATAACAAAATTGACAAAAGTGAAGAGGGTCTGAATACTTTCTGGATGCACTGTAGCTGAGACAGATTGTAATTGGGCAGGCACTTAAGTAGTGTTTCTGAATGTCCATGCAATATTTTTTAACAGCTGTTTAAAACTTTTTTTAAAGAACAAATTATAGAGAAGGATGAAGGTCCATATTACACACACCTTGGAACGGGTCCAAATATTGCCGCAGTCAGAGAAATAATGGAAGACAGGTGAGGAAATAAATGTCAATGCTAATAAATAAAAATCAAATCGACCCATATGAGTGGGGATAGCTATAGTATACCTGGTATATTCTTGTAATGCTTTTGTGGACTTGCTTTGTCATGTTGGATATGAACAATAGCCCTTCCATATGAACTAAACTATAGCGAATATGAATCTGTTTTAGAATCACAATTTAAATTAAATTTAAATTTTCATTTGCCTTTAAGTTGTTGTTAGCATTGGGTAGAAAGTCATGACATGCTTTATGTTAATTTCTAAGCGGTGTAATCAAGTCACTAAGGACAGTTGAAGACTGAACTATGGGAGAATTTGGTTCCTTCCAGAGGAGTCCATTGCTATAATTCCAATACATTCAGAGAGCACCAATTGAGTGAGATTGATTTAACTTTTAAACTTGATTAGACAACCTGTGAACTGTTGGGTCACAGTTTCAAAGATATTTGAATACCTAATATCTAAGCAGAAAAACAGAATGATCAGGGGAAGGCAAAAAAGCAGGGGAAGTGGGAGCTACCCTGTTTTCCCAAAAGTAAGACATTCTCCGAAAATAAGACCTACTTACAGTTTTGCCTCTCGCTGAAATATAAGGCACCCCCCAAAAATAAGACCTCCCCAATAATAAGGCCTCCACTCCAGTGCAGCCGGAGCAGACAGAATGTTCTTGGTGGAAAAATAAGACATTCACTGAAAATAAGATCTAGCACATCTTTGGGAGCAAAAATTAATATAAGACAGTGTCTTATTTTCGGGGAAACATGGTATCTCCAACTTCCTGCCAGCTTACCCATAGACGTACCTTGTAGAAAGCTAGCAGGAAGCATTGGAAATGAGAATCACTTGACTATGGCTGACTATGGCAGTTGGGAACATGCGAGTGGCCACAACTTTGCCACATTTCATGGTTCCACATCTTGGACATATTCTGTAAGCGAAGATTTTTGAGGTAGGTTGATTCAAATATTGTTGTCCTATGATGCACCATTTCACTCGACTGAAGGTTACAAACAATCAAACAGACACAAGAATTTTAATAATGTACAGACAAAACTCTGCTTACAAATAGGTTATGTTCTGAGTACCTGTTTGTAAGTCTATTTTGTTTGCAAGTTCAAATAAGAATGCATATGTTGTGCTCATAAACTGTTTCCTGACTTCTGAATCCTGAGTTGGAATTGTGAACAACTTTGTATTGATGAAAGTTTGTAGCTCAAAAGTTTGTTAGTAACAGTATAGATAAAAATCATTTTGGATTCATTCAGCCTCTTGTTATCATATTAACCAACCTGAGGCCTCTGGAAACTGGTGAAATAAATCTCAAATTAGGATGAAATTTTAGATAATTTGACTGACATTGCATTCTTACAAGACACTTTCTTTCTTTTTTTATTAAAGAGTTTTATAAGTACAAAAAAAAAGACAGAAAAAATGCTTTTTTTTAAAAAAACCTTCCCTTCTCCCTCCTCCCCACCCACCCTCTCCCCTTCCTCCAAATTTAAAACCACCACTTTAAATTTCTTTAAAAAAAATCAATCTACCTTTCTTTTGGGTAGCTAATCCAGTAAAATCCAGTAGATTTAAACAGCCAAAAAAGCACTTCCGCTTTAAGCAAAGGTTTTTGTTAGTTCAAGGCTTTCATAACTTTCACTTTCGCAGCTTTTAACATCTCACAAGCACCATCTTTGATACTTTGTATCTCAGTGTCTTTTGGAAGGAAACTTTTTAACAGAGTTGTTTCAAAAAAAAAAATACTTGCCAGAAATCCTGCTCTTGCTCAGTCCGTTTCTGAAAGCTGTAGTTAAAAGAACTCTTGAGCGGAGATGGTCGCGACATTTCGTTCTGCCTCAGCAGAAGCGTCCCGGGTGCGGAGCTTTTGCCGGATCTTCCTGGGGAGCTCTTACCCTTTCCGCCCCAGAAATAAATTCAGGGGCTCAAGGGGAACTCTACCTCGATCCGACTGCTCGCCTTTCCCTCTTCTCCCGGGGGAAAATCTTCCAGCAGCCTAACAGCTGATTTTGAGCTGTCAAAGCGGCTTAATGCAATCGCGGGGTTGGCAGACCCGAAGAGTCCATCTTGCAATGTCTACGGCGCCACTGGAAGTCCCCCTTACAAGACACTTTCTTGTGGGACGTGGTCAAATTAATACGCTTAACATGAGCAGAGCAAGTGAAATGAAAACTGTAACTTAAGCTATCAACAGCATAAACTATTTTAGCAATACTTAACATGAGAAACACTTGACTTGCATAAAGATCTGTCTCACATAAGGCAATCTTCATTGCAATTTCTCCATTCATCTTCTTGCTGATTTGTTTTTCACAATTTTGTTTTTCTTCAATCCAGTTGCTTAGCTTCTATAATTGACTGTGGTGAATTTTACTCAGAAAAAAACTTGTTTGCTTCTCTGCAACTTGTGTTTAAAGATTCCAGTGATTATTTATTTATTTCAGTATAGCAGAAGAAATGCTATTCCTTTCCTGCCATCCTACCTGAGGGCCAGCCCACCTGCTTTAGATTGCTTTAGTTGCCATGTTGCATGTTTCTTACCTGGAACTGGGAAATGATAGAGAAATTGGACACAGCACGGCGCAAAAGGAGAGCAAGAAAAAAGAAAGCAAGGCATTTAACTGTACCAACTGGTTAGATGATAACCCTATGGGGACGTGAAAAAAAAATACTGCATTATAATCCTAACAAGTATATGCCTGCTTTTTCAAATCCATATTGCATGTTTTCTCCTACTTGCCATTGGTCTCTTCCTACCAAGCAGAATTTTTACTGTTTCCTCAGTGGTAGTCCTTTCATCATCTTTTAAGCTTTAGTAACTACTTGCAAAGATGGTAGAGACGAAGGAGAAAATGCTGGGTTTTGCGGGAGGTTAAAGGAGAGGAAGTTACGCAATTCTTTGAATTGTTTCTTGTAAAAAAAGATTTGTCTAAAAGCAACATTGGGTCAGAAGCCTGGTTTGAAAGCACTGTCCATATTTTCAAATCAGGAATTCTGGTAGTTGCATCAAACTAAAGATACAGAGAAAGGAGGAGGAGGATTCAACATAATTTATGGTATGTAGATCTGAAAGAACAGCTTCTGCCCCAAAACGGACCAATGAGGAATGAAATGTATAAAGAAGCCATAGAACACAGATAACTAGCCCTCGACTTATGACCACAACTGAGATCAGAATTTCCATTGTTAAGTGAGTCGTGTCTGATTTTGCAGGGTTTCTTTGCCATGGTTATTAAGTGAATCATCCCTATCGTTAAGTGACTCAGGGTGGTTAATGAACCCAGCTTTCCCCATTGATGTTGCTTGTTGGAAGTCAACATGGAAAGTCACAAATGGCGATCGCATGACCCCAGGAATGTTACAATGGTTGTATATGTGAGGACTGCTCATAAGTCACTTTTTCCAGGACCATCGTAACTTTGAATACTCACTAAACAAATGGTTGAAAGTTGATTACCTATATTTGAAATTGGGATCAGGGATATTCCACAAGTCCTAACTATAAGCATTTATTTATGACAAGATTATCAAAGCTAACATTAAGGCTATTTCTGGAATCATTTTCTCTTTATTAAATTGTCTATAATCAAAGACATAAAATGTTCCTGGAAATAATCTTCTCCATCTTCTGGGCTCTGTGACACTTTTTCTGGTTTGTTTCCATGTTTATCTTTAGGGCTGCTTGTGATTTCTTTGCATTTTGTATTTTTCCTGGATTTTTCCCCATTTCTCTTTTTTATTATCAGTACCCTAGGAATTAAGAATCTGATAAAATTCATCTATCTACACTCCCCATTAGAGTCGAGTAGCATAGATATTGAATAAAGAAATTATTTTAAAGTGGGTAATTAAAAGAAGGCAGTTTCTCTTAATTTTCAGCTGAAGTCTAGTTTCCTCCATGTTGAACTGTGCTTGTAGTGCTAATTACAGAGTACTAGCTGACCCGGCCACGCGTTGCTGTGGCTCAGTTTGGGGCTGTTTGAAGTGCCTGGGGCGGAGATGCAATCT